>JACXGM010001157.1:10473-58142 GCA_016801145.1 Umbra pygmaea
AAATGCAAGCAGCACATGGTGCCACAAACAGGAAGCAGACCAGACACTAGAAGGTTATAAATGCAAGCAGCACATGGTGCCACAAACAGGAAGCAGACCAGACACTAGATGGTTATAAATGCAAGCAGCACATGGTGCCACAAACAGGAAGCAGACCAGACACTAGATGGTTATAAATGCAAGCAGCACATGGTGCCACAAACAGGAAGCAGACCAGACACTAGATGTTTATAACTAATAAAGAGCCCATTGAGTCTGTTTGATTTTGATTAATGAGTTTAATTTTTTTACAGACATGGAGGGAGCATCTCAATGGATCACGTCATGCACAGAGCTGTCGGGAACTCTTGCGTTTGTAAGTATTTCCGTTCAGAAGAACCTTTGGTCAAACAAGCTGTAATCAATTGTCAATCACATTTTTCTATGTAGGTATTGGTCACGCAGTCTTTTTTTCTTTTCACAGATTTCCAGATTGGGAAAAATATGATAACCGGAGGAAAAAGTAAGGGGCATGATAGAAAGCTTTATGTTTACACCCTGCATGTTGTGGTCTGCGTGTCATATTACACTAATTTGCTGCCTTGCACAAACTATGCCATAGTAGTCAATGCTTCGAGTCTGGCTTTTCGAAATTGTCCTAAAAAAATTCGCAGTGCAAATTGGCACAGCGCTGCTCGGAATTTGGGATACGTGTGAGCAGATCGATTGCTTGTGATTTCAATCTTGGAAGTATAGTCAGTGAGTGTAGTCATCCCACGCATGAGCTGACTAAAGACTTCCATGTTGGATGAGCATTGTAAAAAGAATCGGCTGGCTTGGCCACATGTGATTGGATGAGCCATGTGAGCGCCCTTCAACATCCTGCATCAGTCTAAGGAGTTGCAGAGCTGGGGGGAGAAGAAAGGGTGTAAATAAATTGAAGGCGATAAACCTGTGCATGTCATGATGTAAAGCCATTAGCTATTCCTCTTTTAATACTAACTATTTAAATTATATTCCAGGCCCAACTTCATGAAACGTAAAGATGATATTTCACTCGGAAGAGCATCACGTCCTACAATAGCTAACAAGAGACAACATGACTCAGATCCCCTAGAAGGTGATAACACCCAGTTCCAAAGTTGGGTACAGACCACACAGGGCCCAGTTGGAAATCGTTAGATAATAATTCTGTTCATATTTTGATCTTTAGGTGATGTCTGGTCTTCAAAGACGTGTAATTTGAGACCGAAGGTAATGAAACTTTTGTGCTTTGTATTTTATTAAAAAATTATAATAATTTGATAGTTAGTGGTTCGAGCCTGTCAAATTGGCATAGCAATGCCCGGGATTTGGGTTAGCTAAATCAGATCATCTTTCCTGCCACATCGCTCTCCAGTGACTCCTTGTGTTCCAATTGAGCACCTGTAAATTAAATTGCGGAAGTGTAGTCTGTGAATGTAATCATCCCGTGCATGATCTGACTAAAGGCTTCCGTGTTGGATTCGCAGTGTGAAAAGAATCTGCAGCTCGGCGACATGTGGTTGGGTGAACACAGATCTGTTGGTGGGAATTGGGAGGGGATTAAAAGTTACAAAAAAATCACCTAGAAGGGAATTTATTTGCTTTAATCCCTGTCTATTATGTTTTGTTTTAGGCGGACTCTAAGGTGGTGGTTGCAAAATTTCCCCGCAGCACTGTTTCTGTTGAAGATTTAATGGCTTTGGCTAAGCCATTTGGCACAGTTGAAAAAAATTTGATGTTCCGCCATAAGGCAAGTTACATACATTTATTAGCTAAACTAGCATTAGATGTAACTATTCAATCTGTATTTAACTGTTGTTGCTTATTACATGGTGGTTTTTGTTTTGTTACAGGGTTTCCTGGAGTTTGCTTCACACAAAGAGGCAGTCAATATGGTGAATCACTATAGTGAAAATAAAGCTTTTGTGAAGGGAAACGACTTGACTATCTATCTTTCACCAGTGATTGGGAGTATTCACGTAAGTGCATCTGGCTTTTAAAATTTTGAGGTTCGATATTCTCATACAGTGTATTTTGTTCATTTTTTATATTAGTATTTTTTATGTTCTTTAGACACCAAGTTTGGATGAATCACCAGAGAGACGGCCAACCAAACATGATTCTGTTAGAGTGGTTTGTTTTTCCTGCGTACCTCCTGGGAATGAAAGAGAATCTGAGATAGTTGAGCTTGCCAAGATGTTTGGGAATGTGCAGCAGTCAATGTTTTCAGGGGATCAGGTAAGGTAATGGAATTAACTTTAAGTGTATTCAATCTAAACATGGTTAATACAGTTACTTTAAATATATATGAAACAAATTTGATGTCATTTTTGTTATTCAATTAATTAACCTTGGAGATTTTGCCTAGCATGGCCAATACACCAGTCTGAGTGCATCTGCCCTATGAGCAATTTGTCCGTTTGAGCAGAAGATAATGCACAAGATCCAACTTTGCTAAGTTGGAAATGTTTTTCTGTGCTACAAACTGGTACAACAAATAGAATCAGAGATTTATTTGAGAGGCGGCAGCCGGAGTACAATATAACTGATAGTTTCCAGGAGTAAATGCTGGTTTCAGAGCTCCAGGAGTAAATGCTTGTTTCAGAGCTCAGGTCACAGAGCAGCAGGAACTGAAATTTGCGTTCTGATCTGGTCCGATTCCTACCGGTTGCGTAGGAACCGGTTCCATAGTGTAATCGGATTTCGGTACCCAAACCTATCTGCAAAGTGTGAGTCCTTGCATCTTTGAATTTGTTTGCATTATTTTGTAATAGGCTGTATTTTTATTTTTTTTGTTGGGAGGACACTCTTAATAGGACTACCTTATTCTAAAAATACTTTGACAGCTGTGGTCAGGTTGCTGATTTCCAGTTTGGGCTCTGATAGGGGTGTCGTAAATTGATTCAGTGCTGCACGGTGTACAGGAGTAAGCAGTCCGTCACAATTTCCTTATCACGTGACTCTTGAAAGGATTCCTTGATTGCAGGTCTGGCGCATGTGATTTTACAGTTGTAGAATGTGTAACCTCCCACAAATTTACCATTTGAAGGCTTTCGTCTTTGAACGAGCAATGTGCACCTGCAGAGGGGTTGCCGGCAGTGCTTAAATGGAATTTAGACGTGACATCCCCTGGCTGGGGATGCAAGTCAGAAAATCCCCAACTAATTGCTTTGATAGTTTATTGGCTACTTTCTAAAGCTGTGATTTCTGTTGTTACCACCTCTTTGTTTATTTTTTCTATTTAACGAAACACTCCAGACCCCTAAACACCCTAACATCATCAAATATTGTGCTCTTAACAGCCAAGCAATTACCTGAATTGAGAAACTAACAAGTTAGGTTACTCATTACCACAAAAGAATGGTTGGAAAACTCCACAACACTGCTTGCAAACATTAATAATTTCCTACGAGCCATCATGCCAGATGTAATTATTGCATGATTATTTTGGCACAAACATTTAGCCCTCATGAGATTTACTCACCTGCATTTGGTGATTGGCAGGTGTTAATTTCAGATGGTTTTTGGGGGGGTAAAAGCAGATTGATGGATTAACTTTCCAAGGAAATAAGTAAAAAAAAACGTTGTAAGTTAAGAGCCCTGCGCTTGGTGCTTCTCTGCCAAATTTTCCAAGGGTAATACCAAGAAAAAGAGCTTCCATTTTTTAAAGTTTAAACGCAGTGTGGGTAAGATTTTAAAGATGAAACTCAGATGTTCAGTTCCCGTGAAGGCAGCATTGAGTGAGGAGTTATGATACACCATCTTGTCCAGTTGCCGCGGCTTAAATTGTCAGGTTTTATACTGTCAAAGTGATTGACAAGTATGTTTGTCAAACGCGATTATCTCGCGAACCATAGATGATATCAACTAATACTTGGTGCCGTTGGAAAGAGGATGTTCTGCTGCAATAAAGAGTGGATGGTCTGGGTTCATCAGAGCCTGAGATATCATGCCTCAAAGTCGCGTTCCTCAATGCTCCCTTTCTAAAATATTGCTTTCAGCGCCCCCCGGTGTCCTCTGAACACCCCCGTTGAGAAACTTTGGATTAGAGTTTTCTTCAAAGTCTTTAGTTAGGGACGTAAAGTCAATAAGTGGGACAAGAGCAACTACAGGTGTCTCATGTAATTTGTAGGCACTTCACCGTTTAAAATGTTAAACTCCGAAAATGCAGCCAGTTACTACTGATACTATAATTGATCTGATTGCATAGCTTAGATCTTGCTGTATTCAAACAGACATCATGTTTTTAAGAGAAGCTCAACAAAAATCTGTTTTAAAGATTTGACCTTCATTCTAATTACATAAACGAACGTGTGTACGTTGTGCAGCCAGACATTCTTAGTTTAATACAATCTTGTCTGCTCAATAGACATTCACAACTTATTTTTATAACCCATTATATTAACTCTGGAAGCTGCTCCCTGAAAGGGAAGTACAGTAGTTCTGTTTTCCGCAGACTTCTACACAACACATGGTGGAATGGGTAAACCACTCGTCGGCGATGCAGTTCAAAATCCTAGTAGGGATATCTATTTTTGGACAGACTATTTGCCAAAAACAGTGATGTTATTAGTTGCTATACCATTAAACAATTTTAATTTTATTATTATGGAATAGGTTTCTTTATTTAATTAAATCCTCAATGAAACCCCTGTGTTCACAAAAGTTGTGCCCTAGCCTATATGTTAAGAGAAACGTTTTGTCCTGCAAAACTGTTTAGATAATAATGTAATGTGAAAGATCTGCCGTAGATGTTGTTTATATTCCATGTAGCCTATTTGTATTCCGTTAGTGATTACTGTATGAATTGCATGGACATTCATGACCCAACACCCATGATCAGTCACTTTGTATTAATATTAATGAGATAAACAAATTAAATTCACATTTCAGAAGTTTACAATATGGTTACAGTATGTTTTTTACAGCTTACACTGATGTAAGGTGTTTGCCAATTTCCCTAAATCATTGAGTTCACTCCGTGCCTCTGTTAGGCTACGCAAGAACTTGTTTATTCAGCACATTAATGATGTTTTGGATATTGTTTATTTATTTACTTGGGACAGTCTGTACAGACTGTAAATGAGCCAGATTATAGCATAGATTTACTGTTCCCCTTATTCTGAAATTGATTAAATTATTTCCCTCAATTTTACAAACAATACAACATAATGACAAGGTTAAAGAAGTGCGTTTGAAATTAAATTTATTTTAAAATAAAAAAAGCACATGTACATGACACTCAAATTGAGCGCAGGTGCATCCTGTTTCCACTGATCATCCTTGATGTTTTCACAACCTGACTGGAGTCCACTTGTGGTAAAATTCAGTTGATTGGACATGATTTGGAAAGGCACACACCTGTCTATATAAGGTCCCACAGTTAACAGTGCATGTAAGAGCACAAACCAAGTCATGAAGTCCAAGGAATTGTCTGTAGACCTCTGAGCCAGGATTGTTTAGAGGCCCAGATCTTGTAGCAAGTTCTAAGCCAGTGGTGCAGATTACTTAAAAGGCCCTTTTGCTAAACTCACTCCATTCACAGCAGTCTAGCAACCCTGGAATCTCAACCATTCCTGGGGACATGCATTTATATCTTCTTAAAACATACAAGGAGTTTTTGTATAGATACCGCAGTGTTGATTTCTTTTGTTTCTAGGAAGCCATAAGTGTTAAACTTTTCACAACCTGTTGAGCGAGAATTTATAAAAGCTGTTTTGCTGGCACTTATCACTTTCATTCTGGGTGTGACAAGGTCCTATTGACAAGAGCCTGTTACCATACTTTGCCTTTTTATCATTATTATTATACATTAACTGATGTGGCCAAAATACACTCACCAGCCACTTTGTTGTACATGACTTGCTAGTACTGGGCTGGACCCGCTTTTGCCTTCAGAACTGCCTTCATTCATCCTGGTATAGACTCAACAAGGTGCTGGAAACATTCCTCAGATGATTGTCCAAATTATGCAGTTGCAAAATTGTTGGCTGCACATTCATGATACAAATCTCCTGTTCCAACACACCCCAAAGGTGCTTGATTGGATTGGGATCTGGTGGATGTGGAGGCCATTTGAGTACAGTGTTCAAGAAACCAGTACCCTGGTCAAAAGGCTGTTGAATTTAAATGCTCAGTTGGTACTAAGGGGCCCAAAGGGTGCCAAGAAAATTTCCCCCACACCATTATACCACCACCACCAACCTGAACCTTTGATACAAGGCAGTAGGGTGCGTCGATTGCTATACTGGGATCAGAAATGTGTCTGATACTGGCCAGAAATAAGGGATTGGGTATCGGCGTATGGAGTCCGATTCCATGTCCTTATAAGTTGCAGTAAATACGAGTCGTTGTAGTGGTGGTTCATTCAGAACAAAATGTATTTCCTCTGCTACAATAATAGCCTGCAAAAAGTTTACATGTGAAGGTTCTAATTTGCTTTAATGTAAACTACCAACTACCAACTGACAGCATCAAAGGTTAAAAAATATATAGAAAAGTTATTCGAATTCATTGTTCTCGCTATCCAACCAGGATAGGGTAATGGGTGTTCTCTTTGACATTGGAAAAAAATAATTAGTAGGACAGGGGTGTTCTTTGAGTTTGCGTTTATGATTGGATTCTGATAAGAGGCGCTCTCGTTTAACCAGAGAAGCAAACACGTGCACGCACACACAAATGTAACGAGAGTCGTCTTCTCAGGGACTAATTAATTTAATTAGAATCTGAAGTTCACAAACTATTTTTCTTTGCCAGAATATGGTTTACTATTAATATTTATAGTTGTATTTTGTTTGTTTCCATTGCTGAAGACTCATCTACTTGTAGACTTGATGGGAGCATATTTTACAAGTGCTTAGATTATTTCATTATTAATCTCAAATGTTTTCGGAACAGATTATTCTAAAATAAATGTACAAATGTCAAATCAAAAGCTGACGCAATGTGTCTGAAAAGGCCCTCCTGAACGGTAGAGTAAAACGACTTTTGGAGTTGCTGAAAGATGCATTAGATTCATACAGACATTCGTAGTTCAGACGTGTGCCAAGTTTTACATTGTAGCATTAAAACACTGGTATCTGATCTATTGTCCAGTGTTGGTAGGCCCGTGCAAATTGTAGCCCGAGTTTCCTGTTGTTAGCTGACAGCAGTGGCACCCAGTGTGTTCTGCTGCTCTAGCCCATCTGCTTTAAGAATCACCATGTTGTGTGTTCAGAGATGCTCTTCTGCATACTTAGGTTGTAACAAGTGGTTGAGTTACGGTTGCCCTTCTTAAATGCATAATATTTTCATTAAGATTATTTTTGTAATAAACATTTGTTTGAAAACATATAGAAACATAAATTCTGAATGTTTGAATTTCAAATCAAGCACAAAACCATGGCATTGGCCAATTTTGTTGTTTGAGTATCAGCTAACATGTTGGCCTAGAATTTTTGTATCGATATATTCCCAATCATTTTGTACATTACTGCACATTGACATTGACTGTAATGTTTGTGTGGTCAGTGCAGAAAGGTGAGTATTTCAGAGGAGTGGTTCAGTTTAAGAAAGCTGCAATGGAAACTTTTTTAAATGTGACTTGTGAAATGCTGCACAAACCCTAAGAATATCATGAAATACCAAAACCTCTTATGCCATACCAACTTTAGCTATATCTTACAAACTCTAATTTTATTCATCTACAGGCCCTGATTGAGATGGTAGATTGGGAGGATGCAGACATCATGGTGAAGTACTACCATTCCAACCCCCTCAAGATTGATGGAAAGAGTGTCAAAGTCAGTTTCTCACTAAGGCGTCTGAGGTAAGTTTAAGTCCATCAACTGGAGTTCTGACAGCCAGACCAATTTCCCATGGGACTCCTTAGGATGTTTGTGTCAGGGGGGTTCAAGTTAATGGTTTTTGCCTTGTAGAGAAAGTCCTGACTCCACACCCAGAAGAGATTCCAGTAAAAGGCACAGCATCAGACAGAAGACTGAGGAGATGAGCAAGACCTCAGACTCCACAAACAAAGAGAAACCCAGTACAGCTAAAGAACCTGCTGAGAAAGTGATGGAACAAGGAGAAAGTCAACAAAGTACCTCAGAGGAGGTCAAGGAAGAGGTTACAAAGGACGTAAAGCAGGAGATCAAAAAGGATGAGACCCAAAAGGAGGACAGTAATTTGAAAAACAAAGAAAAGGTGGAAGATAAACCAAATGTGATAGATGCAGTTGTAACTGATGCCTGCACTAAAGATCATGTTCCTTCCAAGGAGTCTTCTCTGGTGGCGGTTTCTGTAGATAAGGAACTCAAAGTCACAGAAGTGTTGAGAGACAACACTCCTGACCTAAAGGCTGCAGATGATCCTGCTGTTTGTGATGCTGACATCTCAATGGAGGACGTGATGGAACAGAGGAGCTTTCATGAAGATGATGTAAGAAATTCTTGTCATTCATATTTGTGGCCTGAACCAGCAAATAAAGGCGTATTGATAATATGTTTATGACAAGTAACCAAGATATGGGTTTCCAGCAATGGGTTTTTAAAGTGTTGTGAGCTTCAACACTTCATGGTTGAACTTCTGGGAGCATTCACGAGAATGTATATTCCAGTGATCTGTTTAAATGATGTTGTCATCATTTGCCTAGAACAACTGAAGTAAGGCTGAGGTTACCATGGCAAATAAAATCGATCTGACACTACTGATTGAAGTGCATATTGTGACTCGTTGCAACAATGCTTGTTTTGAGTTTTAGATTTTTTAAATATCGAGGTTCTTGGTCGCATAACATGCTATGAATGTATGCTTAATTCCATGGCTTATCGGCTTAATGATTTTCTCAGGGATTATTCCTCCCAGTGCCCTACAAATCAGATTGAGATCAGGTTGGAAAGGGTCTCTACTTTCTCTGCTTGAATTTCCAAGGAAATCGTTCTCTGTAAATTTTTGTTGCCTTAGTCTTTTCTTTGGCCACTTTGAAAATAGATAATTATGTATCGGCCAATCTGTTTTTTGTTTTTTCACCAGAAAATATGTACTTTCTCACAAAACAAGGGCAATGAAAATTCACTATGAAATTGTAGTTTACCACACTTTGTTATACAGAGTACCGTATTGATAACATTATTTGCTCATACCCAAAGGCCCATCTGTGATTTGGAAGTAATAAATCCTAATCATAATAATCACGATGATCTGCATCGTTATTTGCCAGTAAATGGGAAAACAAACAAAATCAGCTGTTGACTTGGCACTGTCAATACCTTGTCATACAAAGACAGCGTCAGACGTACAGTACAGCGCTCTCTCATATACACATACAAATGTCAACAGAGCCCAGTTTAAATGATGACTGGTAGATATCAAGTTTAATCTCATTATTTTAAAAAGACCCAGAAATGTTATCCCTAAACACATAGACAATGTGCAGAGAATTTTGTGCAGGGAATTTGCAGGAGCATTTTCTGTACGTGTTATTTTTCCTCACGTACCTATCTATGACTTAATACAGCTGTTCGCTCAGCTCTTATAATTCATCTTTTTAACTAAAATGTGTGCTAATCCCTGGCGTCAGGCGCAAGAATTTGACTACACAGGTTTGAGGGAAACTATTTAGTTTTTTAACTTTGGCAATTAGAAGCTGTACACCAGCGAAGCCAACACCACTGGCACCTTCTCATTGTTTTATAAGGCTGCACTTTTTGCTTGAATATTGCTTGTGCAAAAAAGAGGATTGTCTGGGGATGACGTCACAGAATACTGTCATTAATTGATGTTGTGGTGTTTGTGTATTTTTATTAGACATGGGTTGACCTGAATTATTATTTTCTCAGATATAAATAATGTGCTTGTTTTTAATTAGATTTCCTGATTGTTTACTAGAATCTACTAAACTCTCAACAGTAACTCAGAACAGGCACTTGCCCACAAAATCTCCTGCAGTATAATGGAAAATGCAGCCATGCATTTAGTAAAACAGTTTCAGACTTTTATCCACCTTTTATTTTTATTTTTTGTGTTGTTGCAGATTTAATCATATTTTCTTTGCAACCTCATATACAATATTTGTAACTTAATGATGTCTTATTTATTTCCTGCAGGAGGATATGGATGACACAGGTTTTCCTGAGAATATGGATGATTTTGTTGTATTGGATGAACTCGACGACAATACTTTAGGGGATGAATCACTGGGTAAGTAATGAATAATGCAAAATATTCCTAATTGGCAGAAAAGGAGCATCAACTGTTTTTTAGCTTCTGTGGAGAGAAATATTAGGCATTGTGTCGATTATAATTGATATGATTTACTTTTTATTTGCAGAGTCAGATTCGTCATGGGTTAGTATTTCTCTACACTGTATTTTTTTATACAATATAAATGTGCAATTGGAATGTCTCAAGAAATAGTTTGTATCCAACATAGCAGGTTGCTCATTAAAATTGCTGTCTACAGGATGGAAAAGTTGTCCATATTAAACCAATTCTGAGGGGAAGTGGAAACGTGAGGTTGGCCCTCCTGAATCTGGCAGAGCGGGCAAATGCAGAAGTTGTAAACATTTCTATATCTTTTTTCACCAAAAAGGTATGTTCAAATTAATGTTGGTTGAAGAAATTTTATCCTGGCATATAGTTCTGATCTAGATTTCCTAATGGGATGCAATTAATGTTATGCAAAAATGCTACATCAACACACTGCCTCAAAGGTTTGAGATAAGAGCAGTAGCTAAGGAAGCAAAATTCATGTATTCATTCAACTGTGATACGACGGAGGTTTTGCTATTTTTTTAAGGCATGGATAGAGCTTGATACTTCTGAAGAAGCACATGCAATGGTGAACTTCTACCAAGACAAAGGAAAGTTGTTGGGGAGACATGTCAATGTCCGCATGTGCTATACACAGAAAACATTGGAGGTGGGTTTGCTAATAGTGTAAAAGCTGTGTTGTACATGAGTCATTTGATGGCAGTAATTTGAACCTACACAACTAGTATAGTCAGCATATTTAACACACAGACACATATATAATGTGACTTTGTTTCTCTAGGGTCCTAGTGGGAAATCGGTCTACATTTGTAATCTTCCACTAAGGAAGTATTCTGAAGTCTCTCTGTTGCGGCTTGCAGAGCCTTTTGGGAAAATCACTGGCTATCATTTGAATTGGCGCACTGGAAAGGTAAAGTTTTACCAATTTCTGTGTTAGGGAGAATTACAAAAGGTTTTCTTCTATTGCTAATGGACTTTTCATGTTTCCCCCTCAGTGTATTATCCAGCTGGAGACTGTGGAAGCAGCAAACAAAATGGTGAAGATGTTCTTACATCGCCATCCCAAGTTTTATGGAGCCCTGTTGAGGGTCAGTTTGTGCAAAAAAGGAGACACACTCATACCCTGGTAAATAATTTTAATGACCCTACAAATTTTCAGTAGATGACGAAATGACCCAGTGAATATAGAATAGATGAGGAATGAGACTTCACAAGTTTTCCAGGCCTTGATGTGGAGAGAATTCCCATTGTATGCTTATGCCACCGTCATGTGGCCTCAGGATTATTTGCATTTTTAGGCTTGTGCCAAACATAGCTCTTGGCATTGAGGACAAATTACTTTATTTTGGTCTCATCAGACCACAATCTTTTTCCAATTGGCCAAAGTCTCCCACATGCTTTCTCACAAATTCTAGATGAGATTTTAAACAATAGTTTTAATTTGGCCACTCCCACAAAGGACACTTGTGAACACCCAGGCTTTAGTTGCAGTATGCAATGTCTCTCAGCTCAGCCAGGTAGACTAACTCCAGTAGTGGCCATAGGCCATCCCTGACTAATGTAATGTTACAATGCCACCTGACACCACTTTTGCATTGAAACACAGTCTGGGAGTCTGAGGAATCAAATGTTATTTTTTATTTAACCTTTATTCAAAAAGTTAGGCCGATTAGAGAACTGATTCTCATTTGCATTGGCGACCTGGCCAAGAGGAAGCATAATAATGCAAGATAAAATATACAAAGTACAAAAAGCAGGGTTACTCAAAGCATTTATTAGAAAATCTACACACATCATTAGGTTCAACTGTTTAACTGATAATTTACGCAAATATCTAGTCAGAAAATCTTTTAGACTTGTCGACGAAAACTTCGGCTGAAGTTCAAACCAAACATCAGAATGTGGAAGAAATGTAATGTGACTTACAACGTGGTGTGGCATGGTTGTTGGTTCCAGGTGGGCTGGTTTGAGTTGGGATTTTCCCACACAAAAATCAATAGTGTTTACAGAGAATGGTACGAAAAGGGGAAATATTCCAGTGAGCGACAGTTCTCTTGGTGAAAATGCCTTGTTGATGGAAGAGTTCAGAGGAGAATGGCCAGATTGGTTCGAGCTAATAGAAATGCAACAGTAACTCAAACACTCGTTACAAGCAAGGTATGCAGAAGAGCATCTCTGAACACACAACACATCAAACCTTGAAGCAGATGGGCAACAGCAGTAGAAGACCACCCCGGGTGCCACTAATGTCAGCTGAGATCAGGAAAACTGAGGCTACAATTCACACAGGCCCTCCAAAATTGGACAAAAGAAGATTGGAAAATAACCTGGTCCGATGAGTCGATTTCTGCTGCAACATTCAGATAGTAGGGTCTGAATTTGGTGGAGACAATATGAAAGCATGGATCCATCCTGTCTTGTATCAACAGAATAGGATGGTGGTGGTGGTGGTGGTGGTGGTGGTATGATGGTGTGGGGGAATTTTTCTTGGCACACTATGGGCCTATTAGTACCATTTGCATATTGTTTAAATTCCACAGCCTACTTGAGCATTGTTGCTGACCATGTCCATCACTTTATGACCACATTCTTCAAATGGCTACTTCCAGCAGGATAACGCTCCATGGAACAAAGCTCACATCTTAAACTGTGTTTTTGAACATGACAATGAGTTCACTGTACTCAGGTGGCCTCCACAGTTACCAGATCTCAATCCAACCAAGCACATTTGGGATGTGGTGGAACGCAAGATTCACATCATGGATGTAGACCTGTTGCAGTTATTACATAATCGCCTAATCACGATAATCTGGACAGACTACAATCATTTTGGATAATTGAAAATTATTCAGTTATTTTTGTCCTAAGTTATTAATTGTACAACACTGTATGGATGTTTCGCCTACTAGTACAGCAGTGTTTTAGACTGCTCCATGGAAAGTTGTGTGGATAGTCGAATTGTTTGCTGCTTTTGTTTAAATTAGTTTTGAATTGTGCAATGCAATCTGACCAAACAGCTGATTAGATGTAATTTTTGTGGCATTATTTATTTGACAAACACATTTCCTAATGAATCGCCTAGTTATTCCCTAAACACTTGATCGATCGATCGATCGATCGATCATCAATAAAAAAAAAATCAAGCCATAGAAACTGTATTACGTAAATAATAATTTGATCATTTGCGTATAAATGCTTGGATGGAAGCATAGAATAGTTATCAGCAGTCTGTAAAATGAAAAACATGGATTTAGGGAGAAACAAAATGGGCCCAATGTGTACACATTTGGTTTTAGGACAAATTGCCTAAAAATAATTGTAAAATACAACATTAGACTTCTTTCCAGGCTTTTGGCTATTGCAGAGGCTTCGTTGCGTAGCTATAAGAATGTAGTCACAATTGACATAAGACAGAGCATTGATGTCTAGCTGCGCCTAATTTCGCCTTTTAAATAAAAGCCATTTAGTTATAGTAATGAAAATCGAAAAGAAACATTGGAAATATTACACATAAGAATTAGTATATAATTTATTACTATGTTGTTGAATATAGTAAATAATTTTTTAACAAAATAGTATCCTTTAGTGTTGTATTTTCAATAAGTGAAATGTTTCAAATGGTTATTTTTATATTTTTTATATTGTTTTTTTGTGGAAGAAAGGCTAAAAAAAAATTCTATATAGCCTTGCCAGAAATGCAGCTGTTCAATAGAAATGTACCTGGCCTGCGAGGAGGATTGTCTATGCATTTAGATAAGGATAGTGTACAAAATGAACAAAAATACAATGTTTATCAAAATGAAGTGATCGTGCATGGGTGTGCAGCTAACATCTGTAATAATTTCATGATGCAATAATGTCAATATGGACCAGAATCTGAGGAATGTTTCCAGCACCTTGTTGAATCTATCCATTAAGAACTAAGGCAGTCCTGAGGGCAAAAGGGGGTCAAACACTGTACTAGCAAAGTGTTTTACCTAATGAAGTGGCCGGTGAGTTTACACTGTGTAAGTGATATCTGTTTAGAGAGAGGTCAGTATCAATCCCTTTGGGACAAGGGGCATTTGAGTAAAATTATTTGACTGCAATTGGATCTACCTTTAACGAACAAACCAACCGATTTTGTCACTTGGACATTATTGAATAATTTAAATTAATTTGATTGCATGTAACATAATAAAACGTGTCCAGGAGGGTGAATACTTTTGAGAGCCACTGTACAGCCAACAGCAAATTCTCAGATAATGATTGTATGTTTTTCCTAAGTACACTTTCCTAATATTGACTGGATTAACATTGACCTCTGCTCTCCCTAAATAGGAAACCTCCAACCAAATATGAGCTGTGGTTGGAGAGTCAGAACAGCAGAAGATCCAGAGACCACAACAAGAACGAGGAGACTAATGGCCAGTCAGCTAAAGACCGCTCTACACGGGTCAGATATGAATATCTGTTTTTCTTTGTTTTGTTGTAAGTTCACTTAAATGAGGTGAAGGATTGAACGCTAGCCTCTAAAACCAGCCTATGCTAATGCTACACCTAAGCCTGGGGATATTATCTAAGAAAAAAAACCTGAAGTGGTAGAGAAAATGTCTATCAAAAAAGCCTTTCACACGTCAAACCAATTCAATATTGTGCCTATAGAAAATCATCATACCCTTTTGAAGTAGTCACTTTTTGTCTCAGACAGAAAATAACACCCATTAAAAATATATATTTTTATAGCTTTATTTACACATGCTACCTTACAACAGTAAAAGGCAACAGTTTGGAAAATGTAAAAAAAATTATAAACTAGAATAACAGATTTGGAAAAGTGATCAGTCCCATGATTTATTACTTTTGTAGAGCCACTTTTTGCATTAATTACAGCAATCAGTCTGTTTGGATATCTCTCTATTATATTTGCACAGCTAGATTGGGTAATATGAATTGTATTTAGGTCAGGGCTCTGACTTCCCCACTCAAGGACATCACCTTCCTAACCTAAACAATTGCATCGTTGTTTGGCAGTGTGTGTAGGGTCATTTTTGTGCTGGAAGGTGAAGAACCTGCCCATCATCAGCTGTCTAGCAGGGCTGCAAATTTCCCTAAAGAATAGGTGTACTTGAAAACATCATTTTCTCTTCAGTCCCCACCAATTGCCAAGTGCCACTGAATAGAAACACCCCCACAACATAATGTAGCCACCACCATGCTTCACTGTATGTATGTCGGGGAAGTTGTCTTTACCAAACGTAACATTTGCAGTTCAGTCAAAAAAGTTTGAACTTGGTCTCCTTTCACCACAATCTTTTGCGACATGGCATTAGAAGTGTTTCCTTGCAAAGCACAAATGACACTGTTCCCCTTTTTCAGAAGAGGCTTCTTTCTTGCCACCCTGCATTTCTCATATTCCATATGCAGCAGAGAGTTGAAAACACAAACCTGGTTTAGTTGTTACTAAATGGTTACCCAGTTAGTCAGGGACAAAGCCTTTCACGGGATGATAAAAGGCTTGTTTGTAGGCCAGAGGACCACCGGACAATAAATCAATGCATTTACAATGATACTTGAAAGTATGTGAAACCCTTGTGCAATTATAAATTGCTTTGTGATGTAAGGTCATAACCAATTTCAAAGGTTGGTTTATAGCTAATCATGCATGTAGTTGAAAATTTTAATAAAAAAACATGAGTTAAGGTCCAAAAATAAGTGAACTCTAATTTGAATTGGTTAAACCTAGTAGGTAAGTCGAATCACGTGGGTAACAATTGGGTACCAAATAAATATGTCATTAGGTGTCCTTAGTTTTCTGGTTATTCAGTTGAAGTACTTGCTACAAACATGGTTAGACCTTTCTTAGTGTAGGATGTATTTCAGAACAGAGTAGTTGATTAACAGATACAATAATATTGTGTATTTATGGCCAGGATGTCCAGAGCCCTGCATCCGACCATGAGGGGGTTTGTGGTGACCCTGAGGAGGAGAAGACCAGTGCTGTAGAGACGGTGCCAGAGGGAGAGAAGAAGAAGATGGAACCTCTGGGTCCTTATCAACCTGACAACCCTGTTGGTAAGAGACTAGAGAACCGATGTACTTCTGGTTTTAGTGTGACTGACTTTATTGTCAGGGTAACAGGGACCTGATAAATAATTAGCTGAACAAAACATGTTTGTACTTACTCCACTCCTTATATTTACAGGGCTGGACTATCTGGTGCCAAAGACTGGATTCTTTTGCAAGCTGTGTAACATCTTTTACACCGATGGAAAAACAGCAAAATCAGTTCACTGCTGCAGTGAGGAGCATTACCTGAAGCTTAAGGTAATGTTTGTTAATTAAAGTTGATTATGGTTGACGTCTTCGTAATCGCTGCCTAATGGAACGATTTTGGACTTTCTGGGGACGCTGTTTTAGCTGGTGTTTTTGGTAAAGCTGAATCCATGATACTCTTCTGACATTGTACAATTTGCTTTTCAGAGAAAGATGGAGGAAGATGAACAGCCCTCAGCTGATTAAGGGAATTTTCACCCACCTGTTGTTCTAACAAAAATGGGTAGTTTTAAACTGTTAGAAATGTCTGCCTAGTTTGATTTCAACATTCCAGTCTTTTCTTTTGATGTAGACAACATTATCCATTTATAATGTTTAAATGCAGCCATTATTACATGTAGTTCTTTTGCCTCTTGTTGAATAAATAACATTTGACCTGTTCTGACTTCTGGATGTACATTGGACACCTCTGTACATTTACTTTGGGTTTACTGATGATGAAACTAACGTATTGAAAGTTTTGTTGGGTGAGTTGTAATCCATCAATGGTTATGAAATGTGCATAGCAGTCAAAGATGAGAAGAGCTGGTTGAGATGTAGTCCATAGCAAAATAACTATGGCTTAAAGAAAGGATAATAGGCAAGATTGTTCTAAAACCATAATTTAATTCATACAGGCCTAGAAGCTTTTAGTTAATACAAACCAATAATTCAGTAACTAATCAATTTTACCACAGTACTTTTGTATACATTCATATAAATAAAATAAAATGGTACATTCTGAAGTACTTTGAACAAACATTTAACAATGTGACAATTGCGTGAAAAAAATCATGCAACAAAAATGAAGGTTAATGCCTGTCTTTCAATCACATTCCACAGTGGTAAGGAAATACAACTAGTGCTGCTGTAAATTAGCCTGGAAAAATCCAGACCCAAATCCGGTGGAGATATGGGTCTGGGATCTAGTAATGAAAATGAGCCAGCTCGAGGGGCGGCACCAAGTATGCATTTGAAAATCTCACTGTACGCAATTGGATATAACTATGACCTATCACCAGTGGATTTTCGCTAAGAACCTATGGCGGAGCTAACTAGTAGATTAAACTCTTGCAAAAACGTCCTTCCTAAAAAGGAACAATTCGAGCACCGTCTTCTGTCCCTCTTTTAGACAAAAAGCCAAGTCTAACTCGTTAATTGTAGTGGCCAAAGCCGTTTTAAACAACTGGTGTTATTGCGATCTTACAATGTTTACTAATGACTTCGAGGTCTCAGCGCTGTCGTCATCTGTTTAACACGCTTCTGGCACGCCTATATCAGATACACCGATGTGATTGGTGCAGCTCGGATACAAGGGCATAGTTAATGAGCAGAATTACTCGGTGCCAGAGTAACTTGCTGAGCAAATTCAAACTGCTCTCGCGAGAACTCTGGATTTCCAGGGTAGCTGTAAATCACCTGAATAAAGAATATTATAACTTACTAATAAACATTAAAATTGGCAAGATAATTCAAATGTTGTCTTGAACATTGTCACAGTTCTGTCAGATTGCTGTCAGTTGTTGAAATAACATGCATAATTGCTGATGGAAATTACTCAACTCAAAGTATAACTGATTGAAGAAAAGCCAACATATATATATCAAAGATATTTGAGGACATCATATATAATGTCTGTTTTAAAGTGCTCCAATATCCATTTATAGGGGACATCTAAGTATAATAGATCCTTGGGCGAATGACAGCAATATTGAACCATTTAGTGGAGCATAGCACCGTTTTACATTATCTGGCGTGGCATGCCGTACCCCCTCGTGCCAGACTGAGATGCCCCCGACTTGCCGCCCATCTGCATACCAATCAAACTGCGGCCTTGACGCAATTGCTCCTCAGAAAATTCCCGCCGGTTTTCCTGAGCTTTCCTGAAAGCACAACGAAGACATAATAAAACTGGTAAACCATCTGCTGTGAGGCCTGTACAGGAAACATTTAATATTTTAAGTCTGGAATGCCTACTGTACGTAATGACACATTCGAACTAACAGTGTTAGGTTATCCTGTATTAATGTAATCAGTTTCTTTTTAGAAATTAAGGTAGCTTATTCAAACAAAAAATATGACCATACTACTTTGTGCATGTCTTTAAACGCAGTGATTGTGATTAAGTCCTCACCTATGAAACCAATCAGGTTCACCGTGATATAGACCGTCATCCTTTGTGAGCGCCATACTGCCAAGTGCTGATAAAGTTCTTTGGACAGCAGCCATATCCTTCCCTGTTTAGTTGAAACAAAATGCCAAACATACCAGTACATTTCAACACTTTTTCATTGGTTAAAATGTCTTCATTGGTTTAAAAAAAAAATTCTGCATACTGGTTATAAAAGTTGCTTTCTTAATGGCTCAGTGGTTAGGAAGTCAGAAGGTTGCCAGTTTGATTGCCGACAACCTTGAACAAGGCACTTTACCAGGGGGATGTCCCTTTATTCACAGTACATCACTCTGGATAAGAGCATCAGCTAAATTACTGAAATGTAAATGTGACCTACAAATGATCCCTGACAATTGTGTACTATGCTATCCATGTATTAGAGCCCCACGTCATCAAAACCACCCCACTTAAACTTGGACTCCATTGTCTGAGGTATGACAGTCAATCTACTCACAGTTAGGTCCCATAAATATCTGACATTGCCTACGTTAGTTTTGTTTCAGCTGTCTACCACAGCATAGTAGAGTTGAATTTAAATAATGACTATGAACTTAAAGTGCAGACTCCCAACTGTAATTTCATGATAAATCGGGTGAACTGTGTTGGAATGACAGCAGTTGCATATGCTCTACCAGGGGGTATTTCAGAAAGCAGGGTTAAACTCTTTTGACTCTGAACTGTCAACCTCAGAGTTGACCGTTTCAGAACAGGTGGTAACAATTAGTTCAGTCCACTCTTGAGGAGAAGCAACCCAGAGTTAAGCACAAGCATGACAACAGAAGAAAAAAAAAAGACTTTACCACCTATTTCTCTCTAGTGGAATTAGAAATATTAATGATTTCTTATGCCAAATCTGAACTGACATTTAAGATGAAGAGCAATACCATAGCAGCAGCAGATTGTCTTTGTATTACACTGGGGATGTGAAGGGGTGAATTATAAATTATTTTAGCATATTGTATCTCTGACTGCTTGCTCATCTCATGCGTCAGCAGGGAGGTCCAGATCGTATTTAGATCATTGAATTCTTGGAACTTTGACAGGAATATAAGTGCCATCTATGCAGCCAATCACACCTGGAAAACCTGAAATACATGAAATTACCTACTTGATGCTCCCAAATCTAAATTTATAGCAAATAAATTATTGTTTTGACTGATACATGCAATTCTGTAGAATTGGAGAGTGACTTGGGAGCACCACCAAAATGTAACTACAGTAAACGTAGTAGTGCAAGGGTCACATTTATGACATCATGACTGACAGGTGCCTAGGAAAATTTCTCAGTGTCACAGATGTTATATAAATATGTTTATTTATATAAATAAATAAATAAATAAATAAATATATACTAATATATATATTAGTCGAACTGAAAGCAACTGTGCATCACTTGTGTTGCTTGGTCTTGGGGGTCTTGGGCCAGGTCTCTGTCAAAGCACTTTGTGAAAACTGCTGTTGTAAAAAGGGCATGTGAACGGTGTTTTTGAGTCCTGAGAATATTGTTCAGATAAATTAGAAAAATGGTAACGATCAAATATATTAATCAGGGAATGATAAAATATCCAATTTGTGTCTGATCACCCTTTTCCAACTGAGATTTCTGCGGAGTACACTGACAAAAAACAGCTTCCACTTAAATTACCGCAAGTCAACTTTTTTCATAATATTTTCTTTAGTTCCAAAAAGCCAAATCTTTGTATAGAATACTTAAAAGCTTCTACAAAGATTTGGCTTGTTGGAACTACAGAAAAATTCCATGCTAAATGTTGACTTAATTGTAGAGAAAACTGGTTTTATTTCAGTTTATTTGTGCTTTAAAATATTTGTGATGTATGGTTTGCTAACATAGGGAAAGTCCTGTTGACAGAGCTGTCAATCAAACCAGAGCAATACAGTGAAATCTAATTAGTTTGCAGAGCGAGCACCACCTCTAAACACAGGAGAACAAGAGGGAAAATATGAACCTAGAAACTTGAGAGAAATAAACTAAGTTTTAGCTCTAGGACACCTAAATTTACATTATTTACAACCTAGAGGCCTAAATAGTTTTAAATATCACCTAAAATAGACCTATAAGGAGGCCGTTGATTTTAGAAATTTGTTGATTAGGTGAAAAACTGATTTCTTTCTCAAGCACCTTCTTTGAAATGGGATGTTTGAAATTGGTCTATAGTTTGTTAGTACCTCAGTCTAGTTCTGGTTTCTTAAGAAGTGGCTTTATAACAGCAGTTTTGTATGCATTTGGGAAGACCTCCGATTCTAGAGATTTATTTATAATATTTAGAACAGGGCATGAGATTCTATTAAAAACTTTCAGGAAAAGTTGTCGGATAGGGTCGATAGCACAGTTGGTAGATATAAACAATACTCTCTAAAAATCTTTTTGCATGTCGGCAGTAACAATGCAGTTGAATGCCTTCATCTGCTTTTAACAGGGTTTGCTTGAGAAGTTTATATTTGTTGTATTTATACTGGCTCTGATGGCTGTGCTTTTGTTATTGAAAAAAGCAGCTCAGTCCTTGCATTTATTTTCAGAGGCTTGGTTTGTCCATTTAGGAATAGGGGCAGGGTTTAGCAGTTTGTCTATGGTTGAAAATAGTATTCTACAGTTATTTCCACTTTCTACAATTATCCTGGAAAGGTGGGTCTTTCTTGCAGTATGTATAGTGTTATTGTAGGTCGTTAAGGATTTTTAGTATATACTACAATGGACCTCAAGTCCATTTTTTCTCCATTTTCTTTCAGCCCTATTTCATTTTTTAGTTCACGGACAGAGTTGTTTATCCATGGTGTTGCTTTCTCTCCTAAACTCTTTTTTACCTGAATTGGGGCTAATTTGTCTAGAGCGTTTGTCAGATTATTATTTAGTTTATTATATACAGTCGTATGCAAAGGTTTAGGCCCTGACAATTTCCATGATTTTCATTTATAAATAATTGGGTTTTTGGATCAGCAATTTCATTTTGATCTATCAAATAACTGAAGGACACAGTAATATTTCAGTAGTGAAATGAGGTTCATTGTATTAACAGAAAATGTGCAATATGTATCAAAACAAAATTAGACAGTTGCATAAATTTGGGCACCCATGTCATTTTGTTGATTTGAATACCTGTAACTACCTAGCACTGATTAATTGGAATGAACAATTGGTTTAAATAGCTCATTAAGCCTTGAACTTCATAGACAGGTGCATCCAATCATGAGAAAAGGTATTTAAGGTGGCCAATTGCAAGTTGTTGTTCTCTTTGACTCTCCTCTGAGGAGTG
This sequence comes from Umbra pygmaea, assembly GCA_016801145.1. NCBI lineage: Eukaryota > Metazoa > Chordata > Actinopteri > Esociformes > Umbridae > Umbra > Umbra pygmaea. Next base: position 32,467 of record JACXGM010001157.1, read on the forward strand.
GCAACATGGGGCCTCAAAACAATTCTCAAATGACCTGAAAACAAAGATTGTTCAACATTATGGTTCAGGGGAAGGCTACAAAAAGCTATCGCAGAGATTTAAGGTGTCAGTGTCCACTATGAGGAACATAGTGAGGAAATAAATGACCACAGGCACAGTTCTTAAGGCCAGAAGTGGCAGGCCAAGTAAAATATTACAGAGGCAAAGGCGAAGGATGGTGAGAACAGTCATAAACAGCCCACAGACCACCTCCAAAGACCTACAACATCCTCTTGCTGCAGATGGTGTCACTGTGCATTTTTCAACAATTCAGCACACTTTGCACAAGGAGAAGCTTTATGGGAAAGTGATGCAGAAGAAGCTTAATCTGCACAAGCCACAAACAGAGTCGCTTAAGGTATGCAAATGCACATTTGGACAAGCCAGCTTCGTTTTGGAAGAAGGTGCTGTGGACTGATGAAACAAAGATAGAGTTTTTTGGTCATAACAAGGGGCGTTATGCATGGTGGCAAAAGAACACAGCAATCCAAGACAAACAAATTTGGTGGAGGTTCCATCATGCTGTGGGGCTGTGTGGTCAGTGCCGGTACCCGAAATCTTGTTAAAGTTAAGAGTCACATGGATTCCGCTCAATATCAGCAGATACTTGAGAATAATGCAGAAAAATAAGTCACAAAGTTGAAGTTACGCCGGGCCTGGATATTTTAACAAGACAATGACCCAAAACACTGCTCAAAATCTACTCTGGCATTTATGTAGACGAACAAGTACAATGTTCTGGAATGGCCATCCCAGTCTCCAGACCTGAATATCATTGAAAATCTGTGGGGTGATTTGAAGCGGGCTGTCCATGCTCGGCAACCATCAAACCTAACTTAACTGGAGAAGTTTTGCAAGGAGGAATGGTCCAAAATACCTTCATTCAAAATACAGACACTCATAACAGGATATAGGAAGTGTCTAGAGGCAGTTTTTTCTGCTGAAGGAGGCTCAACTAAATATTGATGTGATATTTCTGTTGGGGTGCCCAAATTTATGCACCTGTCTAATTTCATTTTGATGTATATTGCACATTTTCTGTTAATTCTATAAACCTTATTTCACTACTGAAATGTTACTGAATCCTTCAGTTATTTGATAGATCAAAATAAAATTACTGATCCAAATACACAATTATTTATAAATGAAACTCATGGAAATTGTCAGGGGTGCCTAAAATTTGCCATACAACTGTATATCTCTTGCACTGTGTTGCTTGTACTGGAATCATGTGCACCTAAAAGTTTTGAAAAGATTTGCTCTGCTACATCATTTAGATATCATTTTCTGACAACATTTTGTACCTTGTTCCTGGTTTCAGTTAGGTGTGCATCATGAAATACACAGTAATGGTCAGCGAGGGAGACATTTAATAATTATAATTATTATTTGCCAAAGAAAGATTATCTATATATAATCCTTTTGTTATCCCTAAATCTAATGTATTTCAGCGTTTGTGTTTTTTGCGAGATTTGTTGAGACAGTTGAAAGATATGCAGAATGTTCATAAATTCTAACTACCGTTCTTGTCATCATTATTATTTATGTGAATGTTTAGGTCACCGCTTAAAAAAAAAATTGTCACGGTTAAAACTTTTTTTATCATGTCTGGTGACGTCAGTGACACTAGTTCAGAGATTTCTGAAAGGAAGGCTGAAAGTTGTTTTGGTGGTCAATAGATTGTTAAATTCAACACTGGTATTTCTCCTTCGAAAGTAAAGGACACATCTGAATTTTGAGAACTCTCCCAGGTTAACCTTGACACACCATGGTAAATCACGGCTATTCCAGTCCCCCATTTACCTTGTCTCACTGATTGAATAAAGTTACAATTTTTCGGACTTACCTCTGTGACTGTTGGATTGCAATTTTCATCTAGCCAGACTTCTGTTTTAAACCTGAAATCAAGTTTATAGCTGACAATGAGATCATTAATTAAAAAATATTTGTTAATGATCTAATATTTAGTAGTGCTGATTTTGTTGGAATTTGCTCCAAATATATTTTGTGTTGGGGGATGTTTAACAATTTTGAGGAGATTCCAGGGTGTGAATAAGATGGAAAGATTTTGTTTCCCTTTATTCAGTAATAGGCATTGGTGTCATAAAATTCATAACAGTGGTTTTATAATTTATCGTTTGGGTACAAATTGACCCGTCTAACACCAGCTTCTCAATGTCATCAGTGTAGTCATCTTGCACTGAAACACAAATATTCATCTGAATTTCACAAAGATTTCACAAAAAACTGCCATGCCACAAGCTATTTTCAATGGCACTATGAATAGTAGCATGGTTTGTGTGACATCACTGTTGTATAGAACGTATCTCATCCATTTCACCAACTGTTTTCCACAGTTTTTCAGAAATCAGCCTGATAGGAGAGTATTGCTGTTTGTTTCTACTTCCTTCTTTGTTGGAACTGTGGAAAAGTGGAGGATATTGTAGTCCAGATGGCCTGCAAAATCAACTGGCTCCTTGAGGACAGGAACCCCCTGCCTGACACATTCAGATGGCAGGTTTCCATTACAGAGTAGGACAAACTCAGGGTTAGTTGAATAAAACTAAGAGCTAGGGAGCAGGTTAGATTCACAGAGTATGTTGCTGTGGTTACAGACTCAGTTTCAATCAACTCTGAGTGAACTAACTCTGAGCTTTACCTAAACCCACTTTCTGGAATACCTTTCCAGAAAGGTATTTGAGCAGATAATCTAGCCATAAATATTTTAAGAATTCATCCTGGTGCCCACGTCACTGCTGTTGGTGATCACGTTTCCACCTGGTGACTCCAGCTTTAAGACTCTGAACTGTGTTGATGCTACACAAAGACTATGGTCACAGCCCACCCCTTCCTATCTTTATTGTTGGACAATAATTGAACACTGATAAACAAAGTGACCTTAATACAATGGGCTGTGTACATTCAGATCCCCCACCCGGTACAGCCAGAAGAGGACTGGCCACCACCTTGAGTCTGGCCTCTCTCTAGGTTTCTTCCTGGGTCCCACATACTAGGGAGTTTTTCCTAGCCACTGTGCATCACTTTTGTTGCTTGCTCTTGGGGGTCTCAGGCCGGGTGTCTGTCAAAGGACTCTGTGACAACTGCTGTTGTAAAAAGGGCTTTATAAATAAATTTGATTGATTGATCCTGTTGCTTCTTTTTTCTTTCATTTTTTAATGATAACATTCACATTGACATTAATTACAAGGGATCAGCTTCTATTGGCAGCGTTGCATGCCCATGCCTACGCCATAACACTACCTCCACCATGCTTCACAGATGAGGTGGTATGCTTCATATCATGAGCAGTTCCTTCACTTCTCCATATTCATCTCTTCATCATCCTGGTACAAGTTCTTTGTCTCAACTGTCCCTAGGATGTTGTTCCAGAACTTTATACAGAAAGGACAAAGGTGACCTTGATGTTTAAGCATCTCCACCCTTTCTTTTTCATCAACCAATGAAATTCAAATATTACACTACTGTTAAGTTCTCAGTAGGCTTCAGGAAGCCAACAGTGGCCTAGTGGTTACAGCACCTGACCAGTAACCAGCAGGTTTCCAGATCAAATTACAAATTGTCCAGGCTGAAATATTACATTTTGTTTTCGTAACATAGCTGTTACCTAACTATTTGTTAAGAGTGGTTGGTGAATGTATAAAATAATATTCATCTTAGAGAATTAGCCAACTTTGAATAACTACCTGAATATTAGTTTCCTATTTTAAGGTTACGGTTGTGTTAAGGTGAGGGTTAAGTTTGTTAAGGGTTAAGGTTAGGTAAAAGTTAGGGTTTATAAGTGGAATAATCTGTCTGTAATCAATTTTTCGAAAAAGTTTATGTCCTAACTGACTTGCCAAAACTGTGTTTGTTGACATCTGTGGGGTAGTTGTGGGGTGGTTGACAAATCTGTTTTAATGACTTAAACCTAACTGTAAGTAAACTTCCGACTTCAAATGTAGGTCCCTAAATATTTGTACTGTACATTGACTAACATTATGAACAGCATTACACATCCAGTTAATGGAACAATTTTACACACCATGTGGAGCCCACAGTGAGGAGATATTTGTCATTTGGCTTGAACCCATAATGTGATTTATTAAAGGAGAACAGTACATATAAATAACGTACATCCTATGAGTTCTTATATACTGGGTGATTTGCATCCTGATTTTTGATTGGCTGATATGCATTGCATATGTTATCAATAGAAAAGTGGCCACTATAATGCACTGCGGAGTGCCTGGACAATGCTCTTAGCTGTGGTATTTTGGCAACAGTGGAGGCCGATGAAACATAATTGAGAACAACCACCAGTCCACCAGTTTGGCCTCCAGGTCCAGTAACCAAATGCAATTGTATAGTGTGTTAAGAAACAATAAGAGTATGTGATAAAAAAGACATTTAACATGTTTTCAATAACAACATTTCATTACAAAAAGTAACAAATATGTTGTACACAGAATTTGATTGCATATATTGTCAATGTCTCATGTGAAAACACAATTACATTTGAAAAACATTCACTAGAGTCTGTTTTATCCAACAATAGACACATTTTACCAACACATGAACATAGACCAACTATCTATCTATGCAGTGAATTAACAATGATTATTGTAATGAATTACGAGCGCTATTATTTTGAAAAGTAAAATCCGAGTTTGTGATGCGGGCATAATATAGTGTTGCCAGGTGAACATGTCAGCCCCAGTGCTAGAAACAGCCCTACTCATAACAATGGTTGAAATGGACGAACTAGAATGGGTTTACTGGGTTTAATGTGAAACTCCATTACGTTATTTCCAGTCCAGATATTAATGAACCCATCCTACAATGATTAACAATATACCAAACCCATGCTATACGGCCTCTTATAAATCAGGTGGTTTTAATTGGCTAATAGCTGTGGTACATTTAAGCAGTAAGACATGTGTGGGTGTTGTATATAGCCAATATATCACAGCTAAGAGCTGTTTTTAGGCACGACCCATTGTGGAGCTGGCACTATGTCGCAAACCCCCAAGATGCCTTTTTGCTCTTGTGAACAAATTACCAACACAATTAGAGCAGTAAAACTAAAATGTCATACCCATGGTACACTTCAGCATTCAGGATTCAAACCACATTGTTTATGAGACCACAATGTACACTCACCTAAAGGATTATTAGGAACACCATACTAATACTGTGTTTGACCCCCTTTCGTGATCAGAACTGCCTTAATTCTACGTGGCATTGATTCAACAAAGTGTTGAAAGCATTCTTTAGAAATGTTGACCCATATTGATAGGATAGCATCTTACAGTTGATGGAGATTTGTGGGATGCACATCCAGGGCACAAAGCTACCGTTCCATCACATCCCAAAGACGCTCTATTGGTTTGAGATCTGGTGACTCTGGGGGCCATTTTAGTACAGTGAACACATTGTCATGTTCAAGAAACCAATTTAAAATGATTTGAGCTTTGTGACATGGTGCATTATCCTGCTGGAAGTACATGGTGGCCATAAAGGGATGGATATGGTCATAAACAATGCTCAGGTAGGCAGTGGCATTTAAAAGATGCCCAATTGGCACTAAGGGGCCTAAAGTGTGCCAAGAAAACATGCCCCAAACCATTACACCACCACCACCAGCCTGCACAGTGGTAACAAGGCATGATGGATCCATGTTCTCATTCTATTCACGCCAAATTCTGACTGTACCATCTGAATGTCTCAACAGAAATTGAGACTCATCAGACCAGGAAACATTTTTCCAGTCTTCAACTGTCCAATTTTGGTGAGCTCTTGCAAATTGTAGCCTCTTTTTTCTATTTGTAGTGGAGATGAGTGATACCCGGTGGGGTCTTCTGCTATTGTAGCCCATCCGCCTCAAGGTGTGCGTGTTGTGGCTTCACAAATGCTTTGCTGCATACCTCGGGTGTAACGAGTGGTTATTTCAGTCAAAGTTGCTTTCTATCAGCTTGAAGCAGTCGGCCCATTCTCCTCTGACCTCTAGCATCAACAAGGCATTTTCGCCCACAGGACTGCCGGATAATGGATGTTTTTCCCTTTTCACACCATTCTTTGTAAACGCTAGAAATGCTTGTGCGTGAAAATCCCAGTAACTGAGCAGATACTCAGACCGGCCCGTCTGGCACCAACAACCATGCCACAGTCAAAATTGCTTAAATCACCTTTTTTTCCCATTCTGACATTCAGTTTGGAGTTCAGAACATTGTCTTGACCAGGACCACAACCCTAAATGCATTGAAGCAACTGTCATGTGATTGGTTGAGTAGATTATTGCATTAATGAGAAATTGATCGGGAGTTCCTAATAATCCTTTAGGTGAGTGTATATTGCACATACTAGATCTGTCATTAGAACCAACATGTTGCTGTACATGCAGTCAATTCACTAGAGAATTAGGATAGCTTTACCTTCCCATAGATCCACAGTCTGGAATAGGTCCCCTGTGACCACCCCATAAGCTTCAGCCGCCTGCAGAAACTGGGAAATCTTCTCCATCTGCTTGAAGACCATCTTTGTCTCTGTTATCTTTTTTATGGGCTCTTGACCAGGTGGATAGAGGCTGTTGATGAGCCTACAAAGAATCTGAAAAGAGAGATGGAAAGTGGGAATGACAGGACACAACTTGCCTAGACAAGCATCAGGGGTCACCGTGGTTGGTGGCATGCAAAACCAGGAGACAAAGTTGATTAAATAATGTCCTAACATGAATTAGTCTCAGATGATCTGTGTGTTTTAAGAGATGCCAGAGGTTGTCAACCAGTGTTTTAGTTGGACTTACTATTCCATCCTTAAGCCAGCTCTGGAAGTTAAGTCTGCCAGGCTCTGGTCGCTCTATGCCTCCTCCAACCTGCAAGATGACCCAGTCCACCAGTTTGGCTTCCAGGTCCAGTGCATATTTCTGGTCGATCTTCTCCTGGACCTCCCTGCTTAGCCCATAGCTGGGTCCTCGGTTAGCCATGGCTGCTGGAATTAGAGATCTTCAAACAAATTAAAGGGAAGAGCGCATTTTAATAAACATAAAGCTGGGAACCCAGCATAGCCATGTTTATGCACTCTCAGTATTGTTAATAGTATCCTGTGATTCTAATGCTGAAAAAGGTAGTAGTCTTTCATTGTGTGTGTGTGTGTGTGTGTGTGTGTGTGTGTGGGGGGGGGGGGTGTACCAAGTGTAGTAGTTGTAGATTTTTCTAAGTAGGCTATCCAAGACTATCTTTTTTTGACAATTATATAAAAAATATATTGTAGTTACATACTGCAAAAAATGTGATTACATTTGGCTCTCTCTCTAAACCTTTATGGAAATCACGGTTACCGATTAAAAAGTGTTACCGAAATCACAAACAAAATCGCTTATTGTGGGTACTTTGTAGATAATAAACCAGAAGTCTTCTAGTCTCCTAAGGATTTGTGTCAGATGAGTAGCTGCTCAGACCATACGTTATATTTCACTGCTCTCTGTAAAACATAAAGAACGAAAAAAAACATAAATAATGCACTCTATTGAAGCTCACACAGAAGTCCGCCCTGGGCTTTCATTTCTGATGTCATATACTATATTTAGATACAGGCGTCTGTGAGCCTCACTTTCAAGGATACGCAGAGAACGTAATTTTAATGTCAGTGAGCATCTCACTTCAAGGAGACGCAGGGATAGTCGTAAAGTTGAATCGTTTCCCTTCAAATTCACATTCAGATCTCGATATCAAAATGTATAATTTAAACGTGTGGGCTAACTTCTATCGAAAAACAAAATCGAGAGAAATAATGTTTAAAATGCGTAGGTAGTCAATCTGTGATGCGCTACTGTACACTGCATGTCATCCAAACACGAATTAATGAAACATGTTATTGGTTAGGATAAAGATAAAAATCACAATGTAGCACTTAATAATCTGAGTCCATCACGCATAATCGAGGAAAAAATAAATAAAAGACGTAGGGTAAAACGGACTGAATGAACTCGAAGGGTAAACACTACTTGCGCAAGTGTATTTTTTCGTTTCCAATACATAGGCCCATTCGTATTGTCATCTTTTACTTTTCTTTGCAATTTAATTTGTGGTTTACTTACTATTTTTTATGAAAATATTGTCCACTTCTTTCTGTTCCTGGTTGTTAGTCTGGCTCTGCAGTCACATGCTGTTAAAATTGGACATCTTTGAGATTTGCGGTTCCAAGCTCAGCATCCGTTCTCGGACTCGCCACAGCTTCCAGTGCCACAAGAGTAAATTGATGCCTCAGCGCCTTCACGCTAGGGGATGTAGCCTACTATCGGGATTAAGTGATGGTCAAAGGTGGAAACGTCACACTATCCAGTAGATAAAGTCCAGGTATAGGTATCATACGTTTTTTCTGTAATGATCAATAAATTGAACAATTGTTTCCTTCACAAGACATTTGAATGAAGACGTGTCTAGTAGTAGGTTAAACCTCAGAAATCATTTTTACAATTCCTATAAAAGTATTTATTTTAATATTATACATGCATTTAAAATGTATAGTAGCCCGTATTTGCAGAAAATAAACATGTGCAAAAATGTCATATTAATTTTCCATTATGAAAGGCTTAATCTTTTAAAGAACAAAATAATACATATTGTTAATTTCTGGTGCACTCACACTTCTACGCAAGAACAGACTGTAGATAACACTTCTAGCACACCCGACCGTTTGTTTTTATCCACGCCTACTCGGAGGTGCTGATGATAGTGACAGCTCTGCATCGCCAGTTCTTCTCCTGACCATCTGTCACTGCTAGCCTGTCTGGCTGTCAAGGTGAGCACGAGCATTCCGTAACATTTCCATATATAGCCGGTTGTTTTCACTGGAAATCAGAAACCAATTACAAAAACACAAATTATCATTATGTAAGCTGTGCTAAATAAAATACCTCTAAACCAGATGTTTTGAATCCTGAATGTTGACTGACTGATAATCTAGACTAAACCAAGAATATGACATGACACCACTTTTTTCATATCTAATTGTGTTGGAAACTAGCTCATAAAGTCAATAAGGCATCTCAGGGGTGTTTATAATAGATTGCCAATATACCAAGGCTAAGCGCTGTGTCCAGGCACTCCGCAGTGCATCGTGCATAAAAACAGCTCTTTGCTCTGGTTTACTGGCCATATATCACACCCCTTCATGCCTTATTGCTTACATGTCTTTGCTGCAACTGCAGTTATCCATGGTGTCGTTTCTTAAAACTCACATAGCCACAGAGCGGTCAAATATCAGGTTTCCCATATCCATGTAATACTGGGCATCTGTTCGGAGAGCTGTCCAGTACTCGTTGGCCTTGGATAGAGAGAAATATTGTATCATTGGAATACAACATACTGTACTTATTTACAAAAGTAGGAAAGCATGGACTGGTGAAAGACAAGCTCTACTGGTGGAGGTAATATATGGTATACCTGTTCTTGAATAGTGTAACCCCATTGATTCTGGGAATGGTTGGGATCCCAATATCCTGACTCTCTCTTCACTCTGATGAATCGCTTTGCCTCCTTCTTTTAAGAAAGGTGCAGCAAAATTTTATGTTTATTTTTTATAATTCACTGGAAAGGTTTTACTTTACCACTCAAGAGGGCGATGAGTATCAAAATGTTCATGTTTCTGACCTGAAAAATATTGTGATCCATTTGTATGAACTGCTAAAACAACTGGAGTTGTAATCCTAAATAGCATTTCGCTCTTGTACATTTTCCATTTGCCTTGTAGAAATTGAATGACGTGACAACCTAAATATTAAACATTCTAACTAAAACCATGATTTTAAAGTATAAATAACATTAAAATGGTCCATCATTTAATATTCCAAAGGCCTATATTGAACATGCTATCTTCAATATAAATGTTCAAAGCAATCTATAACATTGGCTTTGTAAAGCATTCTCTTGTAAATACAAGTTTGCCTCTTGCCCAAAAAGCCCCATGAGACTTTATAATTACACATCTGATAAAAAATCTCCCATTGTCATTAGTAACCATTTAATTACCGAAAATTCTGGATCTGCAATAACATGGCTTTAAACAGTCACTTCCAGGTAATCTGTTGAATATCTTGAAGTGAGGTCTGTAAAAAGTAGCAGAAATAAGTTAGATTTACCTGAAGCTTAAGTCATGAGCTGGTTTCTCTGTTGCATGCGAGAGGCTCTAGGTCTCCCAGAATCTCACACACAAATATGAAGGGTACAGGACCTTCTTTCACAGGGCTTGAAAAAAGTCCTCAAGTAATGAATACCATCAAACTTGCAAGGTAATGAAGAAAATCATTTTCATGCCAGAGCTCTCAGTCGGTAACAGGTCACTCCGGCTGGACTGGTGCTCTCTATTTTAGAGACAAAGTCTGCACTGATGATCACATAGTAGAGGCACTGTAGCCCACAGAAATGTTGATACCACTCTAAAGAAATAATTGATTTTATACTGTAAAGGAAAAGCATGCCTCAGTCTTAAATAAGTCAACATTGAGCTTTTATTAAAGAAAGCAAGATATTTTAAGAAACAAGATACAATCTATAGATTTTTGGAAAAATAATGTAAATAGAAAAAACAAAGAGCTATCAGAGAACATGTGCAAACCACAACAGTGTCTGTTTACGAACGCCAGTTAATCATCCGTATCTTTTTTAACTGACTGTTGCAAGCCTATGGATTTGAATACAGTATTTCTGTTAACTAACCCATTAACCGTGGCATTCAGTAACAATTATTTAACTGTGATATGGAACACTGTAAAATCAACTGTATAGGAGAGCATATTGACAACCAACCACAGAAAATGTGTGATACTTCTTTTTCGGTACCAAATTACACAGTAGAGTGTATATCTAGGCTCACGTCACACTAATGACAGCTTAGCAGTATGTATGACATACAAAGCCTGGCAAGCCTAAGGTCTTTCAGAAGCCAAATGGCTTTATCTAACAAACAGACGTGTTTACTGAACTAATACAGGACATGCAAACATGTGCTGCTTCCTACACTGCAATATTTAACCCCTAAAACTGTGTTTTTATGCCAGCTACTTGGCAACCAGGTTAACATCCTTTGGCTTGGTAGTTCTCATGATGACTCTACTGTTTAATCATTTCAAAAACAACCTGAAATGTGCAAACACTGAAATTAACCCAGGGTGGCATTAGTTAAATCTACAGTAATTCTGGAAACAGCACACAAGTTCTTCACACTAACACATCCTCTTTTCCCACCATGACAATAGGATAAAAGGTTTAAAAGTAACACACAATGATGCAGTTTTTCTTGAGTCTTCATTCATTCGATATTCTGTCCTTACCTTGTTTGCATAATCAATACTAAAAGCGACTGAACCAGGCATAACTGGAAGTACAGAAAGGCTAACAAAGGGGCAGGAAATGTGAAGCAATGCTAGAATCATATAATACCATTGAAATAAAATACATGTTTAGACTGATCAGAGACAAACCCAGCAGCTATCGTTTTCTACTTGAGAAATTAATCACCGAAAATACTGTGGCGATATTTGCTGCCTCCTGCTGGTCAGCAAGTGCCCACACACAAACACACACGTTTGAGTAAAATTGACAGTGGATAAGTAAATGACAATGTTTGAATGCACGTGAAAGAAGTGTACCTCTACCTAATGAGTTACTGTACAAGTGACCTGCCCCCCCAACCCACTGAAGGTTCAACCAAATAATTTACAAGACCACATTGTGGGAATAAATTAACTTCACAGAAGGCCCAAGACATTTGGTATTCGTGCGAACAAAGTAGCATGGCACTGGTAAATCAATTAGCTAACAAATGGCTTAGAGAGAGCTGGGGAAAAAATATGGTTTCATTTTTGTCAACTTTTTTCTTTTCAATAGCACCTCAATTTTGTAACACGTGCGGAATTGAGCAGCCTGAGTGTGTCCACGTCGGGGTGCTAGGATTTACCCTCACCATTGTCCTGTTTTGTCCACTCAAACTAAAGTGGTCAGCTTGTCTATGAGGTCATCGATGGTGTAAACTATGAGCTTGATGTCGTCCTTCTCTGCCATGCGGTGTTGGCCATGCTTGCGTAAGATGACGTCAACGTCGTTGCTGAGAACTCGCTCGGCTACCTGCATGGAGATGTGCCAGGGCACCTCCTGGTCCTTCATCCCATGGATGAGCCTCACAGGGCAGGTCACTGGGATGGGGCTCTGCAGAACGCAGTGCTGCTCTGCTTCTTTCAGGAACTGTGTGCTGAATGTGATGGAGCCCTTCTCATTGTGTTTAGTAGGGATTACCCACTGGCCCTCCTCTTCAATCTCCTTCCTTGTCTACAACGACAACAATGTAGTATTAAAATAAAAGGCTTACATTTTATTTGAGGCAGGTGACATTACTTAAGATGTCACTAGGGCTGGGCGATAATTCAATATTTATCATTATCGAGGTTTTGAAAATAATATCGAGAAGAATATCCAATATCGACATATCGCCATAACAGCTGGTTTTGTTCTGAAACAAAGAAACATCTAAGATATCTGTAATATTTGTTACAAATGTCAATAGTTTACTCTAGTCTACTTCCCTAATTAGCTAAAATGAGAGAAACACGTTTGTGAAAGAGAATTCAGTAGTCGCATGTTTGTGTTCAGTTCACATTTGCACTAAGCATTGCAAACGTGTTGTGTAGGATTAAAATGTCTGTTTTAAGTACTTTCTCCAAACAGGGATGACCTAATATAATATTCAGTTAAGGTATTTGATTGTTTTATTATAGTCGGTAGAAGTATTGCAAACTATCGACATTTGTCTTCAGTGCCGCCACTCCCATTACGCGCATCACGCACTGTGCGTAGAGCACCAAGTGCTGAGGGGGCACCAAAAATAGCCTAATGAAAAAATAATAATCAAAGTCATAATAATTATAATGCCGATATTATTTCAGTTTAGAAATATTAAGAACTTTTTTAAGCATGCATATCACAAAACAGGCAGAATAAGAGATATATTTAATTGCTATATATTTAAACGATGGTGCCCCTCCCCCAAACACACACACACACACAACTTCCCTGTGGGTGCCCTTTTTCCCGCTCTCTCAGTCGTCTGTTGGATTGTGCCTGACAAAGTTTGACAGTAGGCATAGCCTACTAGGCTAAGTCAACTTTTTTGGAAATGGCCTCGAAAAGACAGCAGGAGTCCGGAGCAGAGAAAAGAAAGAAGAAACTGTGAGATGATGCGCATGCATCACTTGTAGGTAAGTCCATGTTTAATCATTCTTAAATATGGGAAATGTGCTGGTAATGTAATGGTTAGTCTATGCATACTGTACACCTCGAACTAGCTGACGTTATTGCTAATGTTAGAAAACTCTAATATGTTAATAGTTTAGGTGCAAGCTATATTGCGATTTTGATTCTATTGATTTTACAAATAACTGACTGCCAGCTAGCTGCTACTTTAGATATTAAGCAGTAGTTTATGGTTTATTTTGACGTGACGGTGGTCAGTAACAGTAGCAGTCAGTGCACAAGGTAGGTTAAAAATTCTGTTTGCTTCTTCAGACAATTTATTATCGTGTAGCATGCGATTAATAGTCTCTAGCCAGGCATTTAACAAAGTTTACCTAGCATAGTGTCATTTGAGAACGCATATTTTGGTGTTTGTTTGCATAACCCACAACCATCTTTAGGATTGTAATTTAGTAGAAATCAGCAGAATGTATGCTACAGTTTCTCACACAAATAAAGTGAGGTGTCGGGTGTTCAGTGGGACAGAAAATGGCTCTTGATAATGTGAAGTCTGAAGAACTCAGACTTTTAGTATGTTACTACTATGTGACAGAAGCTACATGACAAAATGAACTGGCGTTTTGATGGCATTTACGTCAGGATGCAAAGGCATCGACGACATCTGCCGGTGAAATAGAAAGTTTTGTAGTAGACAAAATGCTCTCTAAACCATATTTAAGTTTTATTCAATAAAATCTTTAAGATTCAGAAATGTAGACTTGTGTAAGGTGTATCATTTTCCATTTATTCCTGTAGGTAAGATATAAAAATAAAATGTCATGATGAATAATATGAAGCAAACATTATTGTTGAATTGTGTTCAATGTTGCAACTCATTTTAATATGCTTTAATATTTGATTTGATTAGATTTATCAAATAGTTCATAAATAAGTAATAAAGGGGAGAGCTCCTTGGCTGCATGCTGTCAGTTTTACATTTTTATATTTTTTCTCGGTACAAGGTTCTTTGTTTGAATATTTTGTCTCTTTCTATACTGATCCTTTTTTTCATATTTCTATATTATTGCAGGGTCAATGCTGAGATACATACAAGGAGGAACATGTGGCCAAGAGGAAGATGCAGACGACGAGCAACCATCTACACGTAGTTCAGGCACACATCAACCCCACATCGATCAGCAGTTTAGGGACAGATACAGAGCAGAGGACCACCACCTCTGAAAGCACAAGTCCTGTCCTAGAGAGTCCATCAGCAGGTGACAATGTAGAAACCTATGTGCCCCTTCTAACTGATCCTGCTCTTTGGCCATCACAGGTTTTAGATGGGGATGGTGTTGAAATAGTACTTTTTTTCCTCGGGGTGGGGTGGCATCATAAAGGAATTATGCTTAGGGCACCAAAATGGCTAGCAGCGGCACTGTTTGTCTTTCCTTCCTGAAGGTGGCTTTCAGAGGCTTGTTTGCGGGGCGTTCCTCATGCTGTTTTCTACAGATACAGTATGCAGCGACTAGCCTAATAACTTGCATCCTTCGTTCGTTCCTGTACTTAAATGTGCGCATTTCTTTAAGGATTGTAATATATTTTTTTACAAATATTAGGCTACATGAAAACAGCAATGAGAACAACGATTTCAAATTTTGCCATTTCAACTATACTGGAGAATTGCTTTGAGGAAAATGGAGTTGTGATTCTACAGTTTTTTTTCAATAATATGCATGCGTGGCTCCGTGCATTTTAGGCTGTGAGTCTGTGTGCAACAAATCACCTCATATTGCAGGGAAGCATTATCCCATTTAAATGCGATCACAGTAAAGAAAAATGCAACGTTAAGTATATGATTATTAATGAAACGGCAAGCTAGTCTGTACAGTTTATTAGAAGTACAATGACTTTCTCTGGATATTAATCAGGCTACTTAGACTTTGGCAATAATGTTTTAAACCCTGTCTTGCACGCAAGTGTAAATGCAGCAGCATAGCTTTGTGCCTGCCTGCTTTCAGCGCAATTCATTATTATGCAGAGCTAAGCGAGGGGAGCTAAGCGAATTGTAGTAGGCTAGTCCAGACTCGGACTAATATGGTATAGCCTAATGGAAATGCAGATACTTGTGCTTAGATTAATACATAATGTTTTTGAAAAGTTTACTTAATGAGCTTTGCAACTTTGTGCAATATATTTTTGGAATGTGGAAAACATCCCACTTTGTAATTTTTTATTTGGTAAAATGTATGTTATTTATGGCACAGGTGACATTTAATGTTTTTTCCCTTCAGTTTAATTCAAAATAAAATGGACACAACGAAAAAACAAACACTTGATTTTTTTTAAATGAGTCATTTAGATTAGTTGACCAATCGAAAAATTAGTCGAAAGATTAGTTGTTAGAAAACTTTTGATTGTGGCAGCACTAACCTAAAACTTCTAAACAGAAATATAACAAGGTCAAACCATATTTTTTGCATGTATTGTTCTTATTTCTTTATACAGCAGACAATACACTTTGATTTAATCAAGTCACAGCAGGTCCTATATATATATATATAGAAATATCGTCAGACATATCGTATCGAAAAAATATCTATTTTATATCGTGATATCATTTTTTGGCCATATCGCCCAGCCCTAGATGTCACCCATTTTAAATGTGCTTACAAAATGAGCTATATAGTGCCAACCTACAAAAAATTCCTAAAGAATTAAACGAAAACAAATTCATAAGCGTTTTTTTGGTTCTCCTCTCCCAAATGGTCTAGTCCAATTCCCTTTAAGCCTCATCTGCACCCCCTCCGGTGTGGAATAGTCAAAAGATCCATCACATGCTTCCTCCCAGCCTGTGTCGCCAAACGACTAGATTCTATTTTACATGTCCAACACAGCAGGCTGTAGTTGGTACAAATATAGAGGGATTACATTTTCGCCAACTATAACACAATGAAAAGGCGCCCAACCTGCACAAGGTGTCACAAGAACAACCTGACAAGGTAATCGTGTTCAAATAATACCCGTCTACACTGGATACCCCTGAACTAATTTGTGCTGTCTCTAAACAAACTGGCCATTGTTTTACAATAACTTGTCATGTGATTTTTTTGTAGATTAAACTATTATATGCTGGCATTTTCAACTGTAATGGGGCATCAAGACAGACAGTACTGACGTTTGACCATTCACTCTAAACAAGCTAATGCTCTAACTACTGAGTTGTGGTTGTTTCACCTAGTTTCACTTAAATGTATGCACTTACTGTAAGTTGCTATGGATAAGTGCATCTGACTCAATGACTAAAATATAAATGAGTGTAGACTTTACATTTAGACAACAGAAGCTTTTGCTATCAAATTAGGACTCTGCATTTACAAAAGAAAATTTGCAAAGACCCAAAACATTTCAGAAAAAAATAGTGAAAAGCAAAAATACCCCTATTATGATTCCAGATATCATCACTGTTCGGTGAAACCACATTCTACTTTGTTTATGCATGTTTAAAGCAGACATCACGCCAAAGGTAATCAAACCATTTCTTGTCTTAATTGACAAGAAATTCTACTCAAAATGTCTTCTGAATTTTCATAATGATAAGTTTGTCTATGGGGAAAATGTGGTAATCTGTTCAATCCTGAAAGGTTTTGTAGATGAGGTTTTTGAATGCCAGCACCAATATACACTGCTCAAAAAAACTAAGGGAACATGCAGTCATCAGAGTATAACATCAAGTCAATGAAACTTTAGGAATATCAATCTGTTCATTTAGGAAGCATTAGCAATTGTGAATCAATGTAACCTGTTGTGGTGCAAATGGAAGAGAACAGGGGCAACAGCAAGAAAACCCCAAAAAGGGAATGGTTTTGCAGGTGGTGGCCACAGACAATTGTTCTCTCATCTTTCCAGACTTGATTCTTCTCTAGTTTAGAATTTTGCTAGTGCCAATGGCCCTCATTTATCAAACGTGCGTAGAAACCAGTGTAGATCTGAGCGCAGAAATCATCTTACGACGAGACTCACGTGTGATTTACAAAACATTCGTATCACTCCAATTCCAGTGTACGAATGTACACATAGTAATTTAAATATGACGCCCACATATATGCACGGATTAGAGGCCTCGCCCCTAGAATTTACGACATGGATAAGCGAAATCCGGCAAAGAAAAGGAATTTCTCTGAGATAAAAAGAGATGCTCAGGTCTCAGGTGCAGGCCAACCGCTTGGTTTTAATTAGAATGTTAAGTGTTAAATAATCGGCTTGGTAAGATCTTTGGTGAAATTATGATTTAAGGAGTCAGGATGCGGTTGATAATAGAATGTTTAATAAAGTACTTCTCGTTACGGAAACAGGGTCATCTCATAACAAGGAAATCAAGACGTGGTGTGAAAAAATGCCCCGAGTGGTCATATGGGACTGACTTATATAGCCTTTGCATTGTTGTTCACATACCTTCTAGAAGGTTCTAGAAGGTTACCCCTCAACTCGTGCCTTGCCTCATGCGAGAACACGTGCCGGTCACCTTAACTTCTATCACTATCTCTTAATGTCCTGACCTTGATTGTCTGAACATACATGATCTCATACTACCAAGTGCACTCAAACCTCCTTGCTAGCTCCTGGGTCCTTATCTAAAAGGGCCTTGACTACTCCTCTCTTCCTACCCCCTATAGGAGAGCCCTGGCTCCTATTCTAAGGCCATAGTGCAAGAGAGACAACAGGCCCTGCGTTTGAAGACAGAAACCTCACTCTCTCCTGTTCCTAACCCTAATATTCTACCTGTGCTCAACCTGTATTAACTACTATACAGGATTACTTAATTGCTTTCCAACAAGAAGTTTAAAATCAGGCATTGATTGTTAAAGGAAAATGCGGTGTTGACTGAGGTTACTGCTACAGTCATTGAAAACTATTAACAAGAACCTGAAGTGCATTTCAAATAAATTAATTATTTTCACTAAACCTTACACGTTGTATTTTTTAAGTAGGGTAAAGTCAGCTAAATGGGGCCATTAGATAAAATGGCCCAAATAATGTTGTAGCGTCAAATATTTTAATATCTTTACAGCAAATCACTGATCTTGCATTGTTGCTTCAACACTTGTGGACTTGTAACAAGAGTTTTGATTGGTCTGAGTTTTCTAGGCAGGCAGAGCAGAAAAATTTAATTAGATCTCATGCAAAGCTTATTTGATGGTATTATAAGCCCTTTACCAAAAAGTCGCCCATTTTAGAATACTTCACCCTAGCTTTCTTACACAAGATAGCACTTACTATATTAGAAGCTCAGACTAAGATCCTGTCTCCTTTGTAGAGCCATTAATGGTGGCTGGCTGTTGTGGCCACTGATCTCCATTGAATGGCATCATTCTCCAGCGCAATATCGTGGAGAACCCCGCATTCCATAATTATGTTACAGGCCTGCTCTGGTGTGTATAGCAATCCCCCCACCCCGCTTACCCAAGACAGAGACACCTGCCCTTGAGCAAACCGATCACTCCACTGTGGTTCATGTGCGTGTGTGCGCACTGTTGAACCTGCGCTCCTGCTTGTTTGGGGATTTGCAAGCGCATGTTATAAGGTACTCAGTCAGGGAATGACCTTTGTCACCAAGAAGAATCACATCAATCCATTTCACCAAAAAACTATGTAGAACTATTATAATAATTGTATGAGGGCGTAACTCACAGAGGAGATGACTCCAGCCATGCAGTGCGCCCTCCTGTAGCCTTGTTGCAACGCTGCAGTTTAAAACAATTAGAGTTGCGCGTCCCACCCGGCCACCGGGCTACCATATTCAGAACAAACATCCTGGCATCACATATGATCTGAACGTTGATGTAATTAACGTTTTTGCGATTGATAAATGCGTAATCATTCATGGATGGTGGCTACAGCAGTACAATCAATCGCCCGATTCGCCCCGATGACATTTGGAAACCCAGCAATCTCAAAATATTGTCTTTTGATCATAGTTTGAATATACCAGAAAGGGACTTCATAGCCGCCAAAACTGCTGGCATACTTCGACTATTGTTGGCTATGATATACCTGACCTGTCCCCGATCTCCCGCTGAAAGGTCCCGGTGTAGAGAGCGCGCATTAAGGTCTTCTAACAGAGCCAGATCCGCCATCGCTTCGACTTCAGGATTGCCTAAGCGCTTATTTAAATAGGCGACTGAATAAACATTTCACCAATCACATACAATATATATATTTATGTATTTATTATTTAAATTGTTGTTTTCCTAATTTAAGTCGTCATGTTCTAGGCCACCTCGAAACAATTAATTCATAATTCTGAAATGTAATTTGCAATATGGGGTAGTTGCGATGCAGACACATTCATCAATAATCGCTGGTTCAACAATTCACTGAACCGGGTGGTTATAACATGAACACCGCTAGTCACACTGGAGAACTTGCGTACACGAAGTCAGACCAGACATGAGATTTTATCGCAGCCTACGATCACGTTCAAATTCATCAATCCCTTGCTTTGCGTAGGAATCGGCGTACGCCCGTCGTACGCCTGTTTTAGGTCATACGCACGTTTCATTAATGAGGGCCAATATCACTACTGATAGCATAAGGCGGTACCTGCAGCCCATTCAGGTTGCACAGGTAGTCCAGCTCCTCCAGGATGCCACATCCATACGTGCCAACACAAGAATGGTTGCTGTGTCTCCCAGTACAGTCACAAGAGCATGGAAGAGATACCAGGAGCCAGGCCGTAAAAGGGAGACCTGGACAGGGCCGTAAAAGGGAATCAACCCAGTAGCAGGACTGGTATCTGCTCCTTTGTTTGAGGAGGAACAGGAGGAGCACTGCCAGAGCCCAATAAAAAGACCTCCAGCAGGCTACTGGTGTGCATGTTTCTGACCAAACTGTCAGAAACAGACTCCATGAGGGCCCAACATCCTCTAGTGGGATCTGTGCTCACAGCCCAGCACCCGTGCAGCCAACGGTACCCTGACTGCTGGTAGATCCTATGATGCAGTGGGTCCTGGGTCCTCCTGGTACAGGACAATGCCCGGCCTCATGAGGCCAGAGTGTGTAGGCAGTTCCTGGATTATGAAGACTTGATGCCATTGACTGGTCCTCACCTTCCCCAGACATGAATTTAACCGAGATCCTCTGGGATGTGATGTATCGGTGCATCCGGTGCCACCAAGTGCCACAGACTGTCCGGGAGCTCACTGACGCACTGATCCAGGTGTGGGAGGAGATTCCCCAGGGCACCATCCTCCATCTCATCAGGAGCATGCCCAGACGTTGTCGGGAGTCCATGAAGGCACGTGGAGGACGTACACACTAGTGGTGGGGGAAAAAATCGATTCTGTTCAGTATCACGATATTTTGCGCACGCAATTATATCGATACCAAAGCGCAAAGTATTGCAATATTTATTTATAAAATTATCTGTTCTAATTTCGGGTTCTCCATTGTTTTTCTCATTTACATCCACAAGGTGGCGCTTGTTGCGCTGCTTTGTTGTCGTGCATTCAACAGCAAATTCAAATGAAAATGGCTTCACCGTCACAACTGGTTGTAGACAACGCTCAGTCATCTTTCAAATCGAAAGCGTGGGTAAGTTTCGGTTTGGAATGCCAATATTCCCAAATGGATTTTGGTTGATGACCTTGCAGCCAAACGGACTGGACTCTAGCAGTACACATTTTTGTTTATTTTTCTCAATTTCAGTGAAGCTCTAAATTACTCTTATTTATATCATTACTCTCAGGTTCGTGTTACTCTATTGTATTAACCTATTGACGCCTAAATCGCCTGCTAAAAACGCCTATAAAAACCTATGTTATTCTAGGATGAATATTCTTATCTCCTGGGGGTTTTTCTGAAAAAATACTAAGAATTGATAACGTCTACCAAAATCTAAGCCTCTGTAGCACATAGAAACATGAAATAAAATTAATTTTAAAGGTAAGAATCACAGGTTTTATTATGCTATTTATTCATTATGCCAGTATTGTATTTATATATTAACATTATTGTATGTTTTATTATCATCATTATCAACAATCATCACCATAATTATATTACTATTTATTAAGCTATTTATTCATATGTTTGTTGTACCGATTAGTTTCCGTCACCAACATGTCCCAAAGCTCATCAGTATAAATACGGTTTGCGGTCGAACTGCTTTGCCTTGCGCGGCAGATAATCCTCTACCACCTCCCTCTGAACTCCTCACTATCTTCCAACTCAATGCCCTCGCTGTCAAAATCCTCTGTCGTAGCCATTTTCAAAAACAAATGCACGTGCATGTCTGATTGATGTAATTTTCTGCGAACAACGTTACATTTGGGTGGTTACGACGTCTTTTAAAAACTCCACATGAAACATCTCATGTGTATTTGAATCAATAACAGTCCATTCTATGCTGCACCCATCATGAAAAGGTTGACAAATACAAAATGCTGCATCGCGCAGCAGCCGGCAGGAGGTTGCGAAATGACAATGTTTCGCCGGGCAGTATCCGTCACAAATGTGTTAAAATAATTTTTAGTTATGTGCAGGGAGCTCACCATTCATATGAGAGGTCTCCTATTCAGAGAATAATTACCGGTACGTCGTGTCCTGTGATAAGGTCCTGTGTCCTGAATGTTCAAGGACAACATTTTGGCACTACCCTCCTAAGTTTTTGCACTTCAGTTAATGCATAGAAGAGAATGTTCACAGAATTAAATGTGACATTGCAGTCTTATTTTCCTAATTTTTTGTAATGCCTTTGAATTATATGGGGGACATGAATCGCAATATATCGCAGAATCGAATCGCAATACTTGCTGTATCGCAATATGTTAAGAATCGCAATAATATTGACTCGTGGCCCAAATATTGCAATACTATCGAATCGTCACATTTGCCAATTCCCACCCCTAGTACACACTGAGTCACATTATTGCCGTGATGAAATTTACACACGTTGGAACAGCCTGTGATTTGAAATGTTTACTTAGATTTTCGGTGCGAGTTTGAATCCAGCCCTCAATCGGCTGGTAATTTTGGTTTCCATTGACTGTTGTTCAATCATTTAGTTCTCAAAACATTACGCCACGTACACTCAAGACTAAAATCTTCAATCCCTGTTTCGTTCATCGACACCCAATGTGTGAATTGAGTGTTTGAGCAGCATGTTACATACATATTCTGAAAGGAAGATTCATAATGTAGCTCCTTTAGTTATGCATCTGTGATGAAGGGTGACATTGGTTTGTAGAGCCTGTAAGGACAACAAACAACAACAGAACTGCTGACTCACCTCGATAGGAAGTGAATTAAAGAGGGTTACATAGTGGTCAGCTGCTGTAGAGATGCCAACCATGGCCGCAGTTCTTTCTGGACGAGCTATGGCTGCCAGGCACATCAACCAACCGCCCATACTAGAGCCGACAAGGATCTGGAACCCCATAACAATTACTTGGATCAAAGATTATCCTCTAATAACGACAATGGTTTGTGTCAATTATGCAGGCAGATGGAACCAAAGTCTTATTATAAAACTGAAGGAAGTTTCAAATTTTATATCGATTACATTAATATACTATCAAGGCAAGGTTTATTAACTCATTTTAGGAAAAAATAATAATAATAATAATAATAATAATAATAATACAAATTATAACATTGGTTTTACAATGCTATACATTTCTCTGTGTAGATGCAGTTCATAGCATTATGCATGCTGATATACATACACTCACCTAAAGGATTATTAGGAACACCACACTAATACTGTGTTTGACCTCCTTTCGCCTTCAGAACTGCCTTAATTCTACGTGGCATTGATTCAACAAGGTGCTGAAAGCATTCTTTAGAAATATTTGCCCATATGGATAGAATAGCATCTTGCAGTTGATGGAGATGTGTGGGATGCACATCCAGGGCACGAAGCTCCCGTTCCACCACATCCCAAAGATGCTCTATTGGGTTGAGATCTGGTGACTGTGGGGGCCATTTTAGTACAGTGAACTCATTGTCATGTTCAAGAAACCAATTTGAAATGATTCGAGCTTTGTGTCATGGTGCATTATCCTGCTGGAAGTAGCCGTCAGAGGATGGTACATGGTGGCCATAAAGGGATGGACATGGTCAAAAACAATGCTCAGGTAGACCGTAGCATTTAAACAATGCCCAATTGGCACTAAGTGGCCTAGGGTGTGCCAAGAAAACATCCCCCAAACCATTACACCACCACCACCAGCCTGCACAGTGGAAACAAGGCATGATGGATCCATGTTCTCATTCTGTTTACGCCAAATTCTGACTCTATCATCTGAATGTCTCATCAGAAATCGAGACTCATCAGACCAGGCAACATTTTTCCAGTCTTCACCTGTCCAATTTTGGTGAGCTCTTGCAAATAGTAGCCTCTTTTTCCTATTTGTAGTGGAGATGAGTGATACCCGGTGGGGTTTTCTGCTGTTGTAGCCCATCCGCCTCAAGGTTGTGCGTGTAGTGGCTTCACAAATGCTTTGCTGCATACCTCGGTTGTAAAAAGTGGTTATTTCAGTCAAAGTTGCTCTTCTATCAGCTTGAAGCAGTCGGCCCATTCTCCTCTGACCTCTAGCATCAACAAGGCATTTTCGCCCACAGGACTGCCGCATACTGGAGGTTTTTCCCTTTTCACACCATTCTTTGCAAACCCTAGAAATGGTTGTGCATGAAAATCCCAGTAACTGAGCAGATTGTGAAATACTCAGACCGGCCCATCTGGCACCAAAAACCATGCCACGCTCAAAATTGCTTAAATCACCTTTCTTTCCCATTCTGACATTCAGTTTGGAGTTCAGAAGATTGTCTTGACCAGGACCACACCCCTAAATGCATTGAAGCAACTGCCATGTGATTGGTTGAGTAGGTAATTGCATTAATGAGAAATTGAACGGGTGTTCCTAATAATCTTTTAGGTGAGTGTATATACACTTCTCATAACAAAAACAAAGTGGATTGATTTACTTGTGGCCCCTCCACAAGCTCGTCCAATACATAAAGAACATCCTTCTTCCAAGTGCCCACAGTGCCATCTACCATTTCCCCTTCAGAAGAGCCACATCCTGTATAGTCAAACCTGGGAAAGACCACACAAATCACTGTATAATGACAGCAGCCTATAGATCAATAAAGAGATATCCTACATGAAACACTTGCAATGGCAAGGAATGGAATTTGTTTACGTCTATATTGCGGAAAGCGTTGTTTACTGAAAACGATATAGGTAATTTACCTCAGGTAAGAGTGGCCTAGTGATTGGCAGAATTCCTCAAGTGCTTCTGCTTTCTTCCCACCCATGTTAGAGGCAAAACCTGGCAAGAACACTACACCTGGGCTCTTCCCATTCACTTTTCTATATGCCAATTTCGGCATGTCAGGGCGTGTCGCATACTGTACTGTAGATTTGTGTCTCACTCCTGTAAAATGTTAAAACATTATATTATTTGGTGTATGCTTCCCCAGTCGATATGGGGCAATCTTGAAATGTATGCTAGTTATTTTTAATTACTGTACCTAATTGTGATGTGTCATGTGCGTCAACTTAAGTAATCATGGTCTGTTTTTTCTGATAGGTAGCTCAGGCTTGCACATTGCTGCAGTACAGTAAGTAGTGTAGCTATGTCCTTTCGTTAGAAAGCTATCAATATGTACTGTAACTAGCTAAATTCATGCACTTTAGTAATCTGTACTATTATTTGATCAATCAAAATAAGTACTCTATTTACTACAACTCGCGATCTTTGATCTGTTTGCTTAACAAAGCTAACCAACCTTAGTTAGCTAATCAAGCTTGTTTATCTACAGCTTTAGCTAAAGTTAGCTAGCTATTCGACTTGGTTGTTCAGTAGCGGTTTCATATAGCTATATTGTATTGTACGTTATTCGTTGAGACATTAGATTTATCTAGTTAACGGTAATGTTAACGTGTGATCCGTCTGAAATTATCGTTACGATACAGTAACCTATCTACATAGCTAACGTTCTAGCTAGCAAGTTCACATTGACATGATGTAGTGACACACCCCCTTATAAAAGGCGTTCATTAATGTTTGCATTTGTTTACCTTTTGACAGTTGCGACATTATTTCAAAATGTTTTAATAGTACTTACCCGCAAACCGAACTGTTTTTCTGTGAACATTTAACTGGAGAAGAGTTCGGCAATGTCTTGCAAGTGTTGTAGACGCCATTTTGACACTTGTGTTCTTTCAGCGACACTATCTCATGCTGGCGACACTTCAGATTACGTCATATAGGTCGGTATAATGAGAAAACCTTCAAAATAAAAGCCCGAAGGTCAATGGATATCAAAGTGCATAACACTTTAATTAGTTAGTGAACTCTATACAAAGGCCAGTTTTACAATGTTTAAAGCATGTAGAAAGTTTGATTT
>JACXGM010001158.1:0-23965 GCA_016801145.1 Umbra pygmaea
TGGCCACCCCCTTGAGTCTGGCCTCTCTCTAGGTTTCTTCCTAGGTCCCTCCTACTAGGGAGTTTTTCCTAGCCACTGTGCATCACTTGTGTTGCTTGCTTTTGGGGGTCTCGGGCCGGGTGTCTGTCAAAGCACTTTGTGACAACTGCTGTTGTAAAAAGGGCTTTATAAAATAAATTTGATTGATTGATTGAGTTTCCTCGCCGCCAGCATGTACTTCGGTGGTCAGTCCAAATGAGAAAAGGGTGATTAGACTCCTCGAGACAGTGCTTCCATGCCATAAGGGCCTTGACAACAGCCAACAGCTCACAATCTCGATGTCATAGTTTCTTTCATCGGGTGTCAAGTTCTTTGAATAAAATTCAAAGGGACAGAGCTTGGCAGGTGTACCTGACCATTCAGTCAGTACTGCTCCAACCCAATTCTTGGACGAAAATTGAGGTTGCAGGTGAAGAAGAGGGGCATATGTACCACTGATGCAGCAATTCCTAGACATATTTTCCATTCCCTTGCATACGACAGGGGTTACAAATGACGCCTGGGAAGTACAGAACCTGGTAGAAGGTTTATGGCTAAAGGTGTGTAACTGGTCTGAATATTCAATAGGGATGGGAATGTTGGAGGCACTGTGAAGTTGGAACACCGTAACTTGCACATTTGTGAGGGACCATTAATGAGTGTGTATACAGTATTTTCTAAAATAAATTAAATTCACAAAGTTAAATATTACATAATGGGTTAATAATGTGTTTTCAATATAGTACAGGGTGAATTGAATTCAGATATTTTCATACATTTTGATTGTGTATTTAGATCTTCCATACTGTCACAACCTTTTGGGAATTGGGGTTGTATTTGTATAAAGTCCACTCCCTCAAAAAATATGAAAAGAAAAAGAAAAGACGAAAAGAAATCCATTTAACCATTTTTACCAACATGTAAATTATGCAGGTAGAGGCAACAAAAATTAGGATCAGATCAATTTAGTTTCATGCACAATGGATACAGTGCCCTTTCCTGTCCATCCGTTTTGGCAAATCTGACTATTCTGTTAACGTAATTATTACCTGCAAGAAAAAAAACTCAAACAGAAGTATCAACAATGCATTCAATAAGGAAGTGGTCAAATGAAGCGGATGCTAAACTAAAAGACTGTTCCGCAAATGCAGACTGGATTACAGTATGTTCCATATTGGCTTTATTAACAAGTGCACCAATGTTGTCCCCACAGTGACCATAAGGACATATCCTACATATCCTGGATTCCCATGTGTGAGCTGCCCTGTGATGCGAGCCTTCCAGATGAGCCACTTTTCATCACTCCATATGTGATCCTTATATATGTAAATGCATGAAACTGCCCCTTCTCTCTCAACACTCCACTGCTTCCACATTCATCTTCTCTTTCTCAACCAAAAGAATTTAAGAAGGTAATTTATTCATGTATTTTTATTTATATTTACCATTATTTATACAGGGGAATCAAACTGAGATGTGTCTCTTTTTTGAGCACTGTATTACAGCAATGAAAACATACTAAAACACCAACCTAAGACTAGGCAGTAACAAATGGCTGTAAAACACCAAAATGTTAGACATTTGACCTGCCTTGGAGGCACTAGTGTTTCCACCTCGAGTTCACTCTGCAAAAAAAAAAGACATGGGGGCATATTTAGTCAAATGTTTTATGTAGATTTAAATAAGCCTCTACAGTATCTCTAGGACTAGCCAGTCCTGTGAGTACTTTTGATAACTGCTATTACCTAAAACTAACAAGATCAGTCATAAATGTATTTATGAAAATTGGGAATGATAGGACACCAAATAGGCGTACATTGTACAGTATTATAATAATTGTATTACTCACAATACTTAATTTGCTCATTGCTAGCTTCAATGTTGCTCTGCTAAAGATTTTAAGAGTGAGGGGTATGGGAGACAAAAACAGTTTTTCCTAACTCTGAATGAGCCCAAGGTAAGACTAACCTAATCTCAGAGTAATTTACATTTGACATTTGATTAACTGTTGATAATCAACAGTAGGTTTTGAGGTAAAATAGATTGAAAGTATATGCATTAAATCCTTACATACAGTTGAAGCATCAACCAATGTCTTGCCTTTCTCGACACCAGAGAGTCCGAGCCAATTAAGAGTTGTACAAAAAACAATGTGTGCGAAAGTTTGCACCAGTAATACACACAAAGATGCCTGATAAGTCATTGATAAGTCATTATAATCTAGCTTTGGAGATGAGCAGGTGGGGAGAATAACAAGGAAAAATCAATAAAAAATGAATTAATAGATAATAGATAAATGTGGCATCTTCAGATTAAATTCTGTGCTGATAAGACATACACTTGTGCTCAAAAGTTTGTGAACCCCTTATAATTGTCTATATTTCTGCCTAAGTAGGATTTTTTTTTCAATCCTAAAAGTAGATAGAGTCCAATAAAACTGTTACATGTCCCAAGGAGCCTGTGGGGCTTCGGCGCCATCCTGTGGACTTTTACGCACAGATCACATTCTCAAACCAGCTGGGGCACTGATAATTAATGTCATTATATAGGACATTATATAGGTTGACTAAAGTTCATGCATACCTTCATGTATTCAGTATTAATGTATTATTTTGTGTGATTAATGTAAATCTGAATCTGTGCCTGCTTCAGCTTCATTTGCTCAGCTGCACCGTTACAAAAACAAATTAGACAAAAATGTTATACTTGATCATTTCTTCATTGAGGATGTGTTTACAGATTATTTCATATTTGTGAGTGGCAAAAGTATGTGAACCTTTGCTTTCAGTATCTGCTGTGACCCTCTTGTGCAGAATTAACTGCAACTAAATGTTTCTGGTAACTGTTGATCAGTCCTAATATTAATAATAATTCATTATATTTACATAGCGTTTTTCAATTACCCAAAGAGCTTTACATAGTAATGGGGGAGAAGCCCAACTCATCCACCTCCAATGTGTAGCACCCACTTCCATACACAGTCACACACATAGACACAGTCAATTCACAAATCTACTTCCACAAACAGTCACATATACAGTATCCCATTCACTTTCGGTGATGCACGGCAGACATTTTGCGCCAGAACGCTAAATGAGAGGTGAGTAGTTATTTATGCCAATTACCAATGTGGGGGATTATTTGGTGGCCATGGTTGAAATGAGGCC
This sequence comes from Umbra pygmaea, assembly GCA_016801145.1. Classification (NCBI taxonomy): domain Eukaryota; kingdom Metazoa; phylum Chordata; class Actinopteri; order Esociformes; family Umbridae; genus Umbra; species Umbra pygmaea. The sequence continues at coordinate 3,186 of JACXGM010001158.1, forward strand.
TGGTTGGAAATTTGGCAATGACACCAGGGTTAACACCCCTACTCTTATGATAAGTGCCATGGGATCTTTAGTGACCACAGAGAGTCAGGACACCCTTTTAAAATCCCATCTGAAAGACGGCACCTTACGCAGAGCAGTTGTCCTCATCATTGCTCTGGGGCATTGGGAATGATCTTTAGACCAGAGGAAAGAGTGCCCCCTACTGGCCCTCCAACACCACTTCCAGCAGCATTGGTCTCCCATCCAGGGACTAACCAGACCTGACCCTGCTTAGCTTTAGAAGCAAACCAGCAGTGGAATACAGGGCGCTATGCTGCTGACAAAGTCCTGAGCCCATTGCTCCTTACAGAACAGATTCAACTCTGGTATGTTGTTGAGTTTCCTAACATAAACTGCTCGCTTCAAGTCCATCTACAACATTTTGACTGGATTAACATTTACTTTATTCTTCTTTAACCATCCTTTGGTAGAGCAGCTTGTGTGCTTATGGTCGTTGTCTTGCTGCATGACCCACGTTCCCTTTGGAGTCAGTCATGGACCGATGTCCTGATATTTTCCAAATTGCTGGTATAATTCAGAATTCATTGTTCCATCAATTGTGGCAACCTGTCCTGGCCCAGATGAAGCAAAACAGGCTCAATCCATGATACTACCACCACCATGTTTTTCACAGATGGAATAAGGCTCTAATGCAGTTTTTTCCTTACATAACACATCTAATTTAAACCAAAAACATATATTTTATTCTCATCCGTCCACAAACCATTTTTCCAATGGCCTTCAAGCTTGTCAACGTGATCTTGTGCAAACTGCAGATAGGCAGCAATGTTCTTTTGGAGAGGAGTGGCTTTCTCCTTGTAACCCTGCCATGCAAGGTCCAGGTCATTTTATTTGTATAGTGCATGTGCAACAGCCACTAGGCTGACCAAGTGCTTTACAGGAAAGTAATACATCTAAAAAGAAAGTAATAAAAAATACCTATATCACAACACACAGTAAAACAAGTATGAAAGCAGTATCAAACGTAGGCTAAAAATTAAAAGGTAAAATCAGCCAGAGATGAAGGTTAGTATGCTTAAGAGAACAGGTGGGTTTTTAATAAAGACTTAAAGACAGACAAGGTAGGGGCTATTCTAATCTGTAAGGGCATGGAGTTCCAGAGTCGCCTGCTACCGCAAAAGCACGCTCACCTCTACGCTTGAGTCTAACGCGAGGGACTACCAGCAAAGCCTGATCAAGAGATGTTAGGCTCCGGGATGGAGTGTAAGGATGGACAAGATGCACACCGTTGTTGTTCAATGTTCTTCTGATTGTGGAATTATAAACATTGTGGACTGATGAACATGAAGTATTTATTTTTATTTTATTTAACCTTTATTTAACCAGGTAAGTTGACTAAGAACAGTTTCTTATTTACAGCAACGACCTGGGAGCAATTAGGGTAAAGTGTCTTGCCCAAGGACACAACGACATTTGGCTCAGTCGGGAATCGAACTGGCAACCTTCTGACTACAAGTCTGACTCCCTATTCACTGAGCCATCTGCACCCCCAGTATGACTGGATTGGTAGAGTCCAAACGCTTTAGAGATTGTTTTGTAACATTTCCCTTCCTGATTATATTTCGGAGATCCTCAGATACCTTGTTTTTTCATGCCATAGTACACATTTACAAACATGTGTTGTGAAGATCAGACTTTGATAGATCCCTGTTCTTTAAATAAAACTGGGTGCCCACTCACACCTGATTGTCATCACATTGATTGAGAACAACTGACTCTTATTTCACCTTAAAATTACCTGCTTTTCCAAACTATCAAGCACCACTGTGGGCTTATGTGATTTGTTTCTATAAAGAAATCAATTTAATCCTCAGCTTCTACACCAACTCTTTTAAATACTAAGGTATTTTTAGGAAGGAACACTTTCTATAACAGAATGGTCAAAGCTCTTCTGGGGTGGCTTTCCACAACATTCTGGAGTGTGTCTGCATGAATTTGTGCCCATTGTATCCTGTACAGTAGCATTAAGATCACCCTTCACTGGATCAAAGGGGCCTAGCCCAAACCCTGAAAAACAGCCTCAGACCATTATCCCGCCTCCACCATTAGTAGAACAGTCTAACTACTTTTGGCTGTATAGTGTATATACTGCCCAGATAAATAGCTTAAACAATTGTTATTATTGGTGTTATTACACCACTGTTGGTACTGTTGTTGATGTATCTTTTGTTATCTTGACATTTGTTCTGGAGATTATAATTAGTTTTTGCTGTTGGTTAATGTTGTTGCAGTGCATGTAGTGGAGCATATAGTTGAAGAATAATGCCAAGGGGCAAAGTTTGGCACTGGGAAAGGGGGCCACTGCGATACCTGTCATCCGAGCCATGGCCTGTAGTGCAGAATGGGGAAGGAGCCTTTGGGTGGTGCCAAAGACCAGTAGATGGATATGAGATGAGTACAAGTATCCCCTCAAAATATAGAATCAGAGTAGACAAGGCTGCAGAAAATCTTCAATGGGCTCTGGTTACAGAGACCACAATAGCATAGTGTTAAACATCACCAGGTGAAGCAGTCTTCAATACTGATTTCCTTTCAAATGTAATACCACAATTTATTGTCTTTAAAGTGACACTGATTTCTTCTTTCAGCCACAGTAGCCAAAACAATGGGCTACTGGGCATTGATATACAGTACCCAAGGTATGATGGGACGTTAATTGCACTACAGTTTCAATATTCTTTTCATCCCTCATTTACCTGCATATGCAGTTGAGTATCATTATACCACTATTGTAGATGCACATTGTAGAGTAAGCATTAACTGTCCTGTTTGCCTTCCAATTAATCGTCCCCCATTTACAAACCCCTCCCTCTGCTGGTGCTCCCTCTTCACTCCACACAGTAGATTGAACAATATCTACAAAATATTTAAGCAAAAACACAATGCTTTCTCAGCAAATATACTATCCTTTGTAAGAAAAACTCTATCCTCTGTCATGAATATCAGAAAATGTATACAGTATATAGCCAAAAGTATGTGAACATCTCACCATCACACACATAAGAGTTTGTTGGACATCCCATTTCTAACCATGGGCATTAATATGGAGTAGTTGGCCCACTGCATCTAGAACAGCCGCTACTCTTCTGGGAACATTCTACAAGATCTTTTACTTTGTCCGTGTGAAATTGTGCACATTCAGCCAAAAGAGCAGTTGTGCAGTCAGGCTCTGATGTTGGACGAGAAGGCCTGGCTTGCAATTACCATTCCAATTCATCCCAAAGGTGTTCAGTGGGGTTGAGGTCAGAGCTCTGTGCAGTCCACTCACGTTCCTTCACACCAAACAGTATATTGTGCATAGGGGCACAGTTATGCCTCAATTGTAGAAGTGTAAAAAATATATAATTCTGTAAATCATATGTTTTAAATTCTGAATCACACACTTCCCCTCATAGATGTTCACTACCCTCCTGTGTAGACACACACAGCTCCAAATCCATCATTAAGATCTCAGATTACACACTATTTGTAGGACTAATTAAACACAATATTGAGAGGGCCTACAGAGAGGAGGCTAGTACGCTGACAGCATGGTGTCAGGTTAATAACCTATCCTTTAATGTTCATAAAACAAACAAATAACTGACTCAACTAAACGTGTCATTGGGACCTCAGTGCCACACCTTGTAGGGCCATACAACACTAAGTGTCATAGGAAGGAAAGAGAGATCCTCGATGATGCTTGCCATCTGAGCTATGGCGTGTTCCTGCCACTCAGGTCCACTAGACACCACCAGTGCAGGAGCATCCTGTCCAAGACAAGTAGATTGTGAGACAGCTTCCTCCACCAGACCACCAAGCTGTTAAATGGTTCTCATTAATTGACAACCCCATGAAAATTTAAATTTCAATATGACCATCACACAGTATTTCACTTACTTTTTCCCTATCAACACTATGGACTGTGTTACAAAACCCCTTTAACCACTATGGACTCTTGGTGTAAGTAAGCAAAAAGGCTTGAGGGGGTGTGTTATATGGCCTATATATATCACAGCTAAGAGCTGTTCTTAAAGTACCTTGACACAGTGCTTAGCTGTGGTAGATTGGCAATATACCGCAAACCCCTGAGGTGCGTTATTGTTCATATAAACTGGTTGCCAATGCAATTAGAGCAGTTTAAATGATGTGATGTCATACCTATAGTATAAGCTCTCATATACCACAGCTATCAGCCAATAAACATCCAGGATTCAAACCATCCAGTATATACATCTCTATAATCAATCCACAGGAAACTTGACTGTGCCCCTGGGACACTGTGGACTGTTGTACAGGTCATTATGGACAAGCCCACTGCACCTTGCCCATCACACAGTATCATTCTGTTGTGTGACTGCTTACATGTATAGACCTGTATTAGACACTGCTCAAAAAAATAAAGGGAACACTATGATAACACAGCCTAGATCTGAATGAATGAACTAATCGTATGAAATACTTTCATCTTTACATAGTTGAATGTGCTGACAACAAAATCACACAACAATGATCAATGGAAATCTAATTTATCTACTCATGGAGGTCTGGATATGGAGTCACACTCAAAATCAAAGTAGAAAACCACACGACAGGCTGATCCAACTTTGATGTAATGTCCTTTAAACAAGTCAAAATGAGGCTCAGTAGTGTGTGTGGCCTCCACGTGCCCATGTGATCTCCCTACAACGCCTGGGCATGCTCCTGATGAGGTGGCGGATGGTCTCCTGAGGGATGTTCGCCCAGACCTGGACTAAAGCATCCGCCAACTCCTGGACAGTCTGTGGTGCAAAGTGGCATTGGTGGATGGAGCGAGACATGATGTCCCAGATGCCCAGATGTGCTCAATTGGATTCAGGTCTGGGAAACGGGTGGGCCAGTACATAGCATCAACGCCTTCCTCTTGCAGGAACTGCTGACACACTCCAGCCACATGAGGTCTAGCATTGTCTTGTATTAGGAGGAACCCAGGGCCAACCGCACCAGCATATGGTCTCACAAGGGGTCTGAGGATTTCATCTAGGTACCTAATGGCAGTCAGCCTACCTCTGGCGAGCACATGGAGGGCTGTGCGGCCCCCCAAAGAAATACCACCCCACACCATTATGGACCCACCAGCCAAACCAGTCATGCTGGAGGATGTTGCAGGCAGCAGAACGTTCTCCACGGCATCTCCAGTCTCTGTCACGTCTGTCACATGTGCTCAGTGTGAACCTGCTTTCATCTGTGAAGAGCACAGGGCGCCAGTGGCGAATTTGCCAATCTTGGTGTTCTCTGGCAAATGTCAGACGTCCTGCACGGTCTTGTAAGCACAACCCCCACTTGTGGACGTCGGGCCCTCATAACACCCTCATGGAGTCTGTTTCTAACCGTTTAAGTGGACACATGCACATTTTTGGCTTGCTGGAGGTAATTTTGCAGGGCTCTGGCAGTGCTCCTCCTGCTCCTCCTTGCACAAAGGCAGAGGTAGCGGTCCTGCTGCTGGGTTGTTGCCCTCCTACGGCCTCCTCCACATCTCCTGATGTACTAACCTGTCTCCTGGTAGCGCCACCATGCTCTGGACACTACGCTGACAGACACAGCAAACCTTCTTGCCACAGCTCGCATTGATTGTCATCCTGGATGAGCTGCACTACCTGAGCCACTTGTGTGGGTTGTAGACTCTGTCTCATGCTACCACTAGAGTGAAAGCACTGCCAGCATTCAAAAGTGACCAAAACATCAGCCAGTAAGCATAGGAACTGAGAAGTGGTCTGTGGTCACCACCTGCAGAACCACTCATTTATTGGGGGTGTCTTGCTAATTGCCTTTAATTTCCACCTGTTGTCTGTTACATTTGCACTACAGCATGTGAAATTGATTGTCAATCAGTGTTGCTCCTGAGTGGACAGTGTGATTTCACAGAAGTGTGATTGACTTGGAGTTACATTGTGTTGTTTAAGTGTTCCCTTTATTTTTTTGAGCAGTGTATAAGGGTGTTGGTTTTTAGTATCCACCCATGATAACTTTTGTACATAGCCTCTATAGTTAATTTAACTGATCCTTGAGCATAACAACTTATAATTCTCTGGTGTGCTTTACATATACAGTCCTGTACATCCAGGTTTGATCTCTAGTCTTTGTCCTTTCATAGATTATATTTTGCTAATATTCTTTTCTGCATGCAATTACATCTCCATTTCTGTGTATGTGACAATAAACTTGTGCATTTGCTAGTGCTTTTACTATTTGCACAACTTAGGATAATAAGATACTCTGTCACAGTTTGTTAGAGCCAGCATGGATGCAGAGATATTTACTAATGGTAGGCTACCTCTCTGTAACACAAATTGGATCAAATATTAATCTGCCTGCCCCTCAACATATTTTCTTAACTATACCTAATTTTAACCAGGATAATTATTTAAACCCAAGTTAGCAAACTCAGCAACAGCTTTCAATTTGAATTGTTCAATAACAAATATAAAATGTGTGCCATTGTAGGTGGAATACCTTTTGCTTGTTAGTAGCCTCAAAACAATGAAACTGCACTCATGTTTTATATTATTATCTTTTTAGTCCATGTGACTGTAGTCTCATATAAGCCAATGCAAGTGCACGCACACATTGGACATCACCAGTAAATGCATCTGCCATTTTAATGAAGCTACTACACTGTAAACCCCAAAGGGGTCATTACTTAAAATGTTTGTGGAAACCAAATGCATGTAATGCATTTGAGTACAGTGATTAAAAGGCACAACTCAAAAATTCTAATTAATACTGACTTTTCACAAGATTTGTGTTCACCTTACTAAAAGTATTTGGGGGAAAAAAATGCATTCGGGTTTACAGTGTAACTGAGACTTTATTCGTTTTTCCCTCTCGATTACTTGGTTGGTCATTGTCTGATACTCTGATGACCTGTTTTGTCATGTGATCCAGGTCTTCAGGTTAAATCAGTCAAGTAATTATACTGAAAAAGACTACTTTAACATGGCCCCTTAATGGTGCTGCCCATTCTAAGACACTACAATGGCATGGTTTAACAGACAACACCTCTTTCCATATCTGTGTCCTGTGTGAACACTGCCTGCTGTTATACGGATATTGACAAAGCTGAAACAGGGTGGTGTGTGCCTCTATTTATTAGTCTCCATAAGCAGTTCACTGAAAAAAGCAAATACTGTTACAGCACAAAAGTATTATTTTCAAAGCAATCTTGGCAACAAGTTATAGTAACAACTTCATAATAAAAAGACAGAGGTTATTTCTATTTCTTGCAGATTTCTTCATTTTAATTACAAAAGAAACAATTCACTCTTCACCAAGCATTTACATTTAAATAAAATGCCCAGTCCAAATAACCTTAGTTTTTATTTGCAAATGCAAAGATTTGTCAATAATAAATAATACTATAAAATGTACACAAAAAGGTATTCACCACAAGGTAAAACATAGAATGGGTAAAGGGGTGTTTGTAACAAGTAGGAGTTGATGGTGCTATAGGACGAATGTCCTAGCAAAATGTAAGGGTTGGGTTCAAAGAGAAGTCACAGAAAAGCTGATCATCTATACATCAACACTAGCAACATAACAAAGTTATTTTTTGTCAATTTTCTTTTGTAAAAAGTGTGGTCTTACAACAAGCATCATCTTCTGCACTGTGGAGAACACAAGCAAGAGTTAAGGCAGCTTTTCTGTTCATGTTCGAAAAGTGACACGAGAAATTTCATGTTTTTATCTTTTCATTCAATTCTTTTCAGTCATCACTATTTTGAATAGGAAGTTGCCATGAAATATCATCGACTGTTGCCCTAGCCTGTAAAATGTAATTACATACGTGGTGGATTCTATCTTTTATTTATCTCTCAGCCATTAAATTGAGAGTGTTATTTCCGAATGTAGCATTTGCAAGACTGATTATGCTGGCATTAGAGGGGTGAATCAGCCTTTCATTTACAAAGTTAAAGGTGATGGTAAGGTCTGTGTGTGTGCTGTTTAGGTGTGTTAGGGTGAAAAGAACTATGTCAGGGCTGTTCAAAGGTCTGCGGAAGTGCTGGTAGGGAACTCTTCAATAATTGTTTGTATTTTAAGTTACACTGTGTTGGCAGATGCTCCTGTTTACTCTGACACCTAGTGGCAATTCTGAGCTTCACAGTTTTTTATTTTTCACTGAAATGGCCCCAGTCCAATAGACAGTACAGCAATGGTCGTCAGAGATCCTATGACCCACACAAATTTCTCGTGCACACAGACCCACACACATTTCTGCTGTCAGACAGAAGCCTGACCTGTTTCATTGTCTCAGTTTCAACTTTCACATCTGTCAAGAACCGCAGACACTACACGTTTCCAGTTTCAAGGCTATATTTGTCCTAGTATCTCTGGTTCCTGTTACATAAAGTGCTGAGGTCAAGTAAAAGTGAATGGAAATATGGAATTTATTTCTCAGCGTCTCTTTATTATGAGATCTCAAATGTTGTTTGAAATCATTGAGTGCAAAATATTATTTGTTATCAAATTAAATGCTACTTTCGGAGTGTGCAGCGTGATGACCACAAAAGCAATTCTGGAAATTAATTTAAAAAGGCAATAATTACTGTGACACAGAATTCTAGTCTGACACTGGACAGGCAAAGCCTAAATGATTGACTACCAACACGATTCAGATTTTGTTGCAGTGCTTACTCTGAGTCAACAGTCTCTAATCTGAACATTGGTCTCTGGTGTCACCTGCTTGGCATGCACAGGCCCTGGCAAACATAACCGCACCTGGGAATCAAGAGAGAGGAGTTGAAATAATACAGGGAGAGAGAATATATTGCCAAACCTCATTTTAGTTAGTGTGTGCATGCGTGCGTGGTAGAGTGCATCACGTGGGTTGGTGAGTCATAGCTTTTAATAAATGTGTGCTATAATTACCAGAATTAATTGAAAGTCCTTACAACAACAAAATAATTCTGTTTGTTTTAGGGGTTAAGATTAGGATAAGAATTAGAGTTAAGGTGAGGTTTAGGGGTTTTTCAGTTTAGAGAAATTGTTAGGTTATTATAATACTCTTTTGTAAGGATCAGGGAAAAATAGAAATGTCTATGTAAATTAAGTGCTACTCTTCTAATGATCCTTACAAACTTAGAGCTTCAAGTATGTGTATGCATTTCTGTGTCTCTAAATGTTTACGTGTGTGCAAATGCACTCGTGTAAGTACCATTTTTGTAATAAAACATGCAATCGATAGCTGTGTGGCATTTCAAACCCAAAAGAAGAGAATGAAATGGAGAAAGAATTTGCCAGAAATTTAAAGATTTTGCATTGACAGATTGATAATTAAAATAGAAAAAGCTTATGATGTGAAATGTCTATTGAGGGGAATCTTTCAATCTTTACACGAAAATATTTAAAAGCTATTATTTGGCCTGACAAAAACTAAATGATGGTATTGTAATTCCTCAATGAAATCAGCAACTGTCAAATATAGTTTTTGAAATCAGGATTTGGAATGATATTAGCCAATTTGGCAACCTTTACGTTACTATAAGTGCTACTCATTTTTGGCAATATCGGATTTGTAATAATCTCCCTCAATTCTTAACAAAGTAATTACTTACAGTAATTTAGAACAGGATGTAGGAGTAAAAAGATTCCCACCCTATATAGTTGAATGCTTTTTTTATTGTATACTCTGTGGATTATGTCAACATTGCATCTGTATTTTGTTTGTACATTGTGCTTTTCTGGTAGCACCTGTTCACAAGTCAAATTCCGGGTATGTGTAAATGCACTTGGTGAATGATGTGTTTCTCATATTATAATGGATAAAATGACATGTGACTGAATAACGAACCAATTCATTTTTCTTCAGTAGTTTCATGTTTCGAACAGTTCTACAGTACGTTCGGACCAGTGTTTCCAGATATTTACCTATGACTAAGTAGACATGATTGTAAGTGCCAGCTTCCTTTGCAAATGGTAGATTCTAGTGCAATGTTACGACCCTGAGCACTAGCAATAAAACAACGCTAATGGTTGTGGTCTCAACTCTGGATTGACGCAATACTTTGCGGTGTAATAAGCAGCATTAATTTTTTTAGCTTCCATTACAGATGTCACCCATTTGCAATAGCCTTACTGTATATTGAATCAGGGATGTGGCTAAAGATATGGTATATAGTTTTCAGTACAGTGTGACTTTAGTTTTTTGAATATATATATACTGTATATAGCAGTGATGATTAGAGGCAGAATTCCACATCTGATTCTAAGGGCTTATAGAGAAGCAAATTTACTTCCATGTTGGCAGAGATTGCACATTTACCCACTGTTGTTTGCTGGTAATGTCTCTACTCTGTTGTCCACAAATCAGTGATGACGATAAACTTAATAATTATTACCTTGTATGACCACGAAACCCACAATAGTGTCATGGATTGGTTTCATTGTGTAGATGTCCACACTGCTCCACTAGAGAAGTCTTGAAATATTAGGGGCCCTTGGCAGCTGAAAGAACTCTTCACTCTCCTTGTTCTCATTCCTCAACTTGTGGGGCTCAGACAATGTCTCTCTGGGACTGTTACCTTCCATCGTTTGATGTCTCTTTTTGGTTACAAGGTCAAAATGTCAATGTCAGTGGTGGGATGGGGATTGGTGGTTTAGAACTTTTGCTGGTTATGATCATGCAAAGAAAGGGGTTGGGTGAGGATGACTTTTGTCTAAATTTCTTGCCACATACAAAGGCTACACCTTTGACCGTGGAGCAGACTGTCTAAAAAGGCTACATTAGGCCCCTTCCAGCAAACGATGAACTGCTGGTAAACATTTTGGCTTAGCATTGTGGCTTATCAGTCTGACAGCAGAGATTTGACAGATCACTTGCTTTGAAAGGAAGAGAGAAAGAGATTCTGTGTGCTAAAGTATCAAGAGAGAAGAACACGTCTGGTGTGATTGGGTCAATAGCGAATGCCTCTTCCACTTCCACTGGTCCAGGGGTCAGCCTGAGCCCAGTTGTCAATTTTGGGGTGACAATGCTAAACCATTGAGTGCTGGTTAGTTAGGACAGAGGTTTGTGGAGTTCAGGAGCGCGTGGCAGATGGTAAAAGGCTAGTGTTGTTAAAAACTTCAACAGTGTCCATCATTCTGTTGGCGAGATACTGCCAGCTGAAATGTGAAACAAAAAAGATGATCCAGAATTAGACATGTTGGATAAGACAGAACTCCCATTCTTCCAACATTTTCTCCAGTCTATTTTTGAACAAGACACAAACCTCTGATCCAGGTGATTTGATGCTGCATGCTTGACTAAAATAATATTGGTGTGTTACAAGCACAAAATATCTTCCCTCATGGTGGTACATTACTGTCAGCAACACCGCTCAGATCAGTTTGAAAGCTATAACAGGCAACATGGTAAAAAGCAAATAATGCAACTTATATACACAGTAAAAATATTGGTGTTAAATCAACACCCTAAGTGTTAAATTAACACTCTTTGGTGTGTATATAGGTCCACTGGACCTATATAAACACTGAGAGTGTTAATTTAACACTGACGTTTTTGCTGTGTACATGTACAGTATGTAGACAATGAAGGTCAATTTATGCTTGATGAGGATATCTTTCTTAAGCATTTAAATAATATGATCAAACAGCACTGCCACTGTATGTTTAAGCCATAGAAATGGAAGGTATAGAAAGGCCATTGCAATTCAAATCAGTGTAGCAGAATGGTCAGAGCGGCAGCCATTTTCATGTGTACCATTCCATTGCCAAGATCTAGCAGCCTACTTCCGCATTAAACCGATTTGTGTGTTGTCACTGTGACAACTAACAACAATCGACATTTTGTTTTGTACTAATCGAATGACCACACAGAGCAGTTCAATGGCCTTTCTATCCATTCTACTTCTATGGTTTAAGCAATAAAGCCCAAGAGAGTCTGGTATATGGCCAATATACCATGCCTAATGGCTGTACTTAGGTACGACGTACTGTCGTTAGTTGTAGTATATTGGTTCTAAACCACAAATCCCTAAAGTGCCTTTATTATAAAATGGTAGCCAACACAATTACAATACAAATATAATTTTTGCCATTCAGCAGGCAGGATTAAACCACACTGTTTAAAATGTACATTCAAATATGTTGCAAAGCAACAAACACAGAACACCCATCACATGTCATGAATGCCTTTTTAAAAAGCTGCTGGATGGTTTATTTCAGTAAATTCTGCCCTCAGTTGTATTTGAGAAAACCATGTATAGGAAAATCACAAGGAATTGCCAGAAAAGAAAAGTTATTAAAATATTGTTATTGTCACAACTTTTCGGACTAAGCCCAACATGGGGTGGCACAAATTGGTACAGTGCTGCCCAAGGTAGGAGAGTTAAAAGGTACTAGCGTACTTAGCCGCATCGATCTCCAGTGGCCCCTCGTGTGCAGATCGGGGCACCTGTGAATTTATGAATGTGTAATCCTTCCGCGCATGTGCTGACCAAAAGCTTCCGTGTTGGACGAGAAGTGTGATAACAATTGGACGTCTCAGTGACATGGTTTAAGAAAGTATGAGTGTGCCCATTGACCATCCCTTATCTGCTGAGGAATTGCAGACAACGCAGGGCCAGAGGGAATCGAACATGACCAATTGGGAGTGGAGAAAAATTGGTAAAAGAAATACAATATATAAATGATTAATGTCAACACACAAATTGTGATATTCACACAGAGGTACTGAATATTTTTGTATCTCTTACTGTAAAGTGTAATCTAGTGAGAAATATAGATGTCACACTTTGTAATGTGGTTCTTCCACTATGACTAATAATGCAGTTTATTAGGCTAAAGATACAATAGTATAATATTATAATTTGCTATGATGAATTTCACAGATTGGTGAAAGTGCTCAGGAAGGAGCTTGATACTACTTTACAATCATAAATTTAACCAGTTTCTTGATGCGCTGCCAATTCTAAAATAGAAATTATAATGATAATACTGTTACCCAGAGGGCAGGTGCTATTAAATGCAATCACTTGCATTGAAAATGCAATATAAATATATCAAAAGTAAAGATTTGCATCTAGTATTTCAATACGTTATACGCATATTATACCATTAAGCATTGCTTTAATTTGCACCTTTTGGTGTAAACGGACCTGGTGGAAAAATGTATATACTATTTATGCAGATTTTGGAATACTTGAATTAAAGGTAGTGCTAATTGGAAGGAGACCTAGCTACGCAAACCATCAAGATGTACACAAAAGATATGATGAGGAGGGGCCTCTTAGGGTCCTCAGTGAGGGGAGCCATGAGACCAACCTTTTGTGCCTCATTTGTTCTGATTGCGTATTCGCAGACACCTCCTTTTTAGCGGTGGCTCCAGCTCGGGGCTCCCCGGCCCTGCCGCAAGGGGAGTGATCAGGCTGCAGGACACAATGGCCGTCTTGTCGCTGGGCTTTGGCACGGGCTGGATGACGCAACCAGCCTTAGGCAGCAGCAGGGGCAGTGCATAGGCGTGGTCGTCATCATCGTCCAGATCAACGTGGTCTCCGTTGGCTTCCTGCTTGCCCTCCCCCGGGCCCCCCTGCACTGTGGCCTCCCTCGGGCCCCTCTTACCTGGTTCCCACTCTGCCACTGAACAGCTGTTCTCCTTCAGCGCCTCCTGCTCCAGCTCTCCGTTGGCAGGTTCACCTCCTCCTCTCCGGCCGGGATCAGGTGAAGGTGCGGGTAGTGTGCTCCGGCTGGAGCTGTCTAGAGACTGACTGCTGCCATTAACTATGACATTACAGGAGGCAGCGGGGCTGCAGGACGGTGTCCGTGTGGTGCCCTGGGGGTTTGTGAGCTGGGTGTGCTGGGAGTTTTGGTTTGGCTTGGGGGAGGGTGATGATGGCTCCAGAGACCCAGTAATGGCCTCCCTGATCTCTAGGCTCATGTCCTCCAGACTGACGTTACCATTTCCCAGCCCAGAGGCATTCAGAGGGGATGGTCCAGGGGGTGGGGGGCTATGTGAGTCCCCATCTGGTTCCCCCTTTACCTGGACACTGGGCACCACCCGCTGGATGAGCTGCTGCAGCCGTGACCTCCGGCCCATTGTCAGGTCGATTACGCCCTCCGGGAGTGAAGGCACAGGGACATCAGTAAGCGAGAGTCCCAAGGCGGTGGCACTCCCTGGACGCTCGGGCTTCACGGTCAGGTCGACCACGTCAGTCCCACTCCTCTCTGAGCCAAAATGGCCAAAAAAGCCAAGAAAGTGTGCCCCAGAACCGGAGGGGCCCTTATGTTCCCCTCTGGAGGAACCAGGGGAGAATGGCTTGGGATCCGTCAAATCTGTGGCCTTTCCTGATGCATTGGAAAGAGGGTTGTCACTGTTGCTGGGGTTGTCCTTGGAGGTCTTGGGGTTGTACGGGAAGGGTATTGGGATGGGGATCGGTACCGGCAGGGGCACGATAACCGGGTAAGGGACCAGCAGGGTTGGCGGGGGCACCAAGGGGGCAAGTGAAGGCATACCGAAGTTCATCATAGGCGGCATATGCATGGGCCCATTTGGCATCATGTTAGGGTGGAAGGGAAAGCCGGGTATGTGTAGACCTGGGTGGGGGGGCATCATCCCTGGAGGGTTCCCTCCCAGGTTGGGGTTGGAGGAGGGGTGGTGGTGTGGTGAGAACTGGGGCCTGTGCATCGGGCTAGATGTGGGACCCAGGGTTCTGGGTGGCTGCGGTGGTCCGATGCCGGGGATCATGGGGTTGGACATGGGGCTGTTGGGGCCGTGGGTAGGTGGGCGGAGGAACGGCTGGCGCATCTGCTGCATCATCTGGTGCTCCATGAAAAAGGGCAGGGGCACAGGTCCCCTTGGGGTCATCACCATGGGGGGGCTGCCTGAGGGGACTCCCATGGGAGGATGCAGAGCGGGGTGTGGAGGAGGGGGTAAGGTGGGGCTCTCGTGGGTTCTGGGTGTGGAATTTTTTACAGATGAGGAGGGACAGCAGCCGGTGCCCGTCTCTGAGGGGGAGGCAGCGGTGGAGCTGGAGGGAACTGGTACAGATGGGTTTCCCCCAGGGGACGGGGCTTTGCGGCGTAAGTCACCCAAGGGCGTGCCCCATGACTCAGGCGTGAGGAGTTGCACCCCTGTGCTGCTCTCTGACTTGCCTTCCACAGGGCTGTGACCGGGGTTACACAGCCCACCAGGCAGCGCCGCCTGGGTCTCTTTGTAGAAGATGTCCATCTTGTACTGGTTCAGACATTTGGCACTGCAGAACTGCAACCTCCGTTCACCGGCACCAAAGTCTAGGTACTCCTTGGTGTGGCGGATGTGCTTGCACCAGTCACACACCTGTAACACAAAAAAACAACAAGACAAAGGACAGCATCAGGTACTATGAACTACAAACACCACACATAAGCAGATGAAAGTTAGCAAACGTACACATTGCCCTTTTGCCAGGTTGTTAATATAACAACTTTGGTAACTAGAATGAAATCTCTCTGCCTCACAAAAAATCTGCAGATATGCTCCATGAAACACTTGATTATAATGAATCGAACAGTCTAAACTCTCATTAATCCAATTTTCAAAAGTTAATCTGCAAGGCACCTGTGCATGTTCGTATCCTCGTTTGGCAAAGCCATTTGTATTTGAACACCTCGAGGCATGATGACACAAAGTTTACCCCAATCCCTAAAATATGGTTCAGACTGTGTGGGTGAATGACCCTTGATGTGCAAGTAAAAAAAAAAGAAAATGCTTTCAACTGGTTATAAATGTGACTGCATATTGGCATTGTCATACTTCGAAACGTTTTACTAAACAACACTTTGTCCCGGTGAGTCGATTCCATATAGTGTGCACCTGTTATGAGGTTGTCACCTCTTCAACTTCCTTCATAAAGAACCACTCAGACCCACATGAAAGCAGTGATCTGCGTGGGACAGTACCTGGTAAAGCTGCGGGACATAACAGCCTGAAGAAAAAGGTTTTTCCTGTAAGGCACGACGCTCTTTGAGTAGGGGAACGTGATTGTGTTGGGTAAGAGGGACAGACAAAGGCAGATGAAGAGGCTGGCTGGTAGTGCAGGGCACAACGTGACAGTGACAGCTGGATGGATATATATGTTCTGTTGAAAAATGGCTGGATCTCACATCGGTTGGTGTTTTGATGCATCCCTGTTCATAACTGATGTCATGAGAAAATATAATGAGTGTTCAGCGATAATTTCAGTGCATAAATTGCTCAGTAACCCCGTGGATGTCCAATCAGCACGTGGCCATTTGTTTCCCAGCGGTTGGATGAATTAGTGTACCTGAGATAATGAACATGACCCTGGGGAATGGACTGGAATGGGTGGGCCAAGGAGAAGGGACTTAGCCCGACACACAGCTCACTGCCAGCTCAGAGGGATGTGGCCACGACCAGAGATAATTAATCATCTGTCAGACCCCTCAACGACGTCCATCCATCACACTCGCCATAACCCTCTACGCTGAATGCTAATAAATGGTGTGATGCTACTGAAAGATGACTAAGTTAGGCTTGCAGACATACATGTACGATCCTTTTCGATGATAAGTCGTTGATCTTTGAGTGATTGTGTATTTGCATGTCGCATGATGTAGATTGGGAGATGCATTCAACCACGCACACACACGTCAAGACAACGTCAGATCGGGAATGATCACTGACACTTCTCCAAGTTAACAGCAGCTTTGGGAAACCTCAACATTTTGCATGAAGAGTACGATCTCACTTTTGTGTCATCTTCCTCTTAAACCTGGCCTGTAACTCATCTAAAACAAGATCTTTCATAAAGACTAAACTTAAATCTCAGTTGATTGACCAGCATGATTCATTCACTCTCCAACATATTTATTAATTTCCTTTCCTTGTCTGTCCATCAATAGTTCACACATGTCAAAGCTATGAACAAATCAGTCACAATCTAATCCATAATAAGGTTTTAATGTTAAACGGAGATGTTACCTTTTCACTAGTCACTGTGTGAAAGGTTCCCATGAAAATAGACACAATAACCTGATACCACCTCTGTACTGTTTTATAGCACTGTTATAGTGTCCAGCAATACAGGATTATAGTGTTCTGTAGGTATTTTCACAGGTGAATTATCAATAGGACATCATTTATTGTCAGTTGATATCAGTGATCTTTTTAAACTGTTCATTTGACGCTTTTGAAGGCAATGAGCCTGAACTGAAAAAGTGCTCTAAGACTAGAGTTCAATTATGATAAGCCTGGATATTTTAAATAATGTGTTAAAATTTTCTGGGCTAAAAAAGAAGACAGATGGAGAGCACTTAACGACTTTCTGTACTGTGAGTGAAATTTCACTGTGCATTACCCTAATGGAGTCCTTTCTCTTTCTGCTCTGTCCGTCTTCTGCACACAGATGTTTGCAGTTGAATGTAATTAAGGTAATTTATTTCAACCATGGCCATTGTACTGGCAGTTGCTCTGGCTCTGTTTAACCATTTGCTTTGCTGTAGGTAATTACCTAGCTAAATACCAAGTGGACACAGACAATGCCGGATCATTATTTATTTATTTATTAAAGTTTAAATTTCTCAATTAACTCACACTGTTGATAGTACTATTTGTCTGGGATTCACAGAATATTTATTTAAAGTTTCATTGGATAAGTTTACTAGTTACCAGTGTGTTACTGTAGCATTAATTTTAGTAGCACTACTAGTTTGTCTAGTGAATTTAGTTTAGAAAACCTCTCCGTCTTGCTGTTTCAACACACAGATTAGCCAGATAACAGAATGTGAAAGAGTGTAAATGGTATGTGGTCAACAAAACCTGCTATGAGGACCAGTATCTAATAGGCAGACAGTATATTATGGGGCCAGTTTCTGATATGCAAACCGTATATTATGGGGGCCAGTTTCTGATACGCAGACAGTATATTATTGGGGCCAGTATCTGATAGGCATACAGTATATTAAGGGGGCCAGTTTCTGATACGCAGACAGTATATTATGGGGGCCAGTATCTGATACGCAGACGGTATATTATGGGGGCCAGTATTTAATAGGCAGACAGTATATTATGAGGACCAGTATCTCATAGGCAGATAGTATATTATGGGGGCCAGCATCTGATAGGCAGACAGTATATTATGGGTGCCAGTATCTGATAGGCAGACAGTATATTATGGAGGCCAGTATCTGTTAGGGAGACAGTATATCATGAGGACCAGTATCTGATAGGCAGAATGTATATCATGAGGACCAGTATCTGATAGGCAGACAGTATATTATGGGGGCCAGTATCTGATAGGCAGACAGTATATTATTGGGGCCAGTATCTGATAGGCAGACAGTATATTATGGGTGCCAGTATCTTTGAAGGAGAAAGAATATAATGGGGGCCAGTATCTGAGAGGTAGATAGTATACTGTATTATTGGGGCCAGTATCTGAAAAGGAGACAGTATATTATGAGGACCAGTATCTGAACTGTTTTTTTGGGACACAGTATGAAGGGGATCAGTATTGGCTGAGGGACAGTATTCATTGAAACATTACCGGTACCAGAAACTGCCGAGGGGACTGTATTATCTGAGCCAGTACATTTATAGGAGAATATTGTTGTCTGGATCAAAATGCTGTTATGATACTTGCAAACAAATTTTTGGGCTAATTCTATTGTATCACATTCATTAATTGAATTAGACACAATTAAAATAGAAATTGCCTATTTTGCAAAGCTAGTCTTTATTTATTCATCACATGTCTAATTCAATTATTAGATTGAAGTATTGCCAAAATTGTCAAGATAGAATTGGCAGAATATTCCCAATGATGGAGCTATGAGAACACAACATTTGAATCTAACACAATGCAGAATGATCATGAGAAAATAAAAACAATTTGAATGAAAGAAAGTTTGTGATCTACTTTAAATAAAACGTTTTTACAAAACAAAAAAAAAGACTAACAGGACACTCTCTAAAAACAAACATGTTTACATTATTCAACACATTAGACAGTCATGGATATCAAAATATGTTTTACATTTCTACTTTAGGCATAAATATGTAAACTCTATCTGGTTGTTAAATGTTTTAGTCCTTACAAGCACATCGCTGTTTGTCTTGAAGACAAGCCTGGGCGTATCCTTAGAATAGCTGTGCTGGGGTAATTTCTCACCATGGCCGTCTTCGTCTCTCGCCTGAGGGGAGAAATAACGGCCTCTTTTTATGAAAGGACAAAATAAACAGGTGGACAGAAAAGAAGAAGGGAAAACAACAACAAACTTATGAATGGAAAGACACTGACAAGGGTAAAATGGTGAGCATGCATTGGGTTGGGGAATCATATGCAGGTTCTCATTATCATGAAAGAAAGTCCAGTGGAAAAGTAGAAAGTGTGTCTGTTTGTGTGTTAAGGTTTGTGTTTTTGAGTGTATGTACAATATACTGTATGTAGGAACTATGGTTATTAGTCACAGTGACAGCTGAAGAGCCTAGATATTATATTGGGAACATCATGAACTGTAAAAAGGGAGAATTCCCTGACACTCTACATTAATTTAAATATTGCTATCCAGGAAGTAAATACAGAATTTATCAGATTTAAAGATTTCAAAGGAGAAATAAATATTTAACGATGAAACAAGGACAGTCCCAGAAATAAAGGTTAAATATAAACTCTTGAATCTTGAGCACAACAAACTGGTAACATTGTACAAACTGGATTTGTAAAATATCATATCGACTTGTCAAACAATGTTATTCACTTTTTGCCGGTTATAAAATATAATCCCAAATTGATTAAGTAGTACACAATTTGATGAGGTATATTATAAACAAAAACCACATACTTCAAAACTACTGCTTGAAATGATACAACAGCTGTAGTGTGCATTTTTAAGGATATGGGATAAAGGATGTAAGGTATATCTATTAAGGATACAGGATAAGGGATCCAGTGTACATCATTTGAGGATACAGGATAAGGGATCTAGGGTACATCTTTTGAGGATACAGAATAAAGGACCTAAGGTATATCTATTAAGGATACTGGAAAAGGGGTCTAGTGTACATATTTTGAGGACACAGGATAAGGGATCTAGGGTACATCTTTTAAGGATAAAGGAAAAGGGATCTAGGTTACATCTTTAAAGGATACAGGATAAGGGATCTAGTTTACATCTTTTAAGGATAAAGGAAAAGGGATCTAGGTTAGAACTTTTAAGGATACAGGATAAGGGATCTAGGTTACATCTTTTAAGGAAAAGGGATCTAGGTTACGTCTTTTAAGGATACAGGATGAGGGTTTTAAAATTCACCAGCACCATTGAGTTGATGGGATGCTCTCTTTTTTTACTTGACTGTAGAGACACACATCAGTACACATTGAATTTTAAACACACTTATGCACACACACAAGCATAGCATTGCAAACACGCATCGGCGCAAACACACACACACACAGAAACACACACAAATGTGTCATTGTGTCATTACCCAATCTCCATTTTATGCTGTGACCCACTGGCCCTGTGCCAATTCATTTACATATAGTGCTAATGAGGTGCCAGTGGATGAGGCATGAGGGGCATACTGTATACACACACACACACGCACATACACACACACACACGCATGCACACGCACATACACACACACACCAACAGTGAAAGAGAGAAAGCAAAGGAGAAACAGATCAACCAGCACTAGACACAAAGTATAAAATCATACAACAGGGACAGCATGTCATTTATAAGAAATCAGTAAAAGTCCAGTCATT
>JACXGM010001158.1:24065-58135 GCA_016801145.1 Umbra pygmaea
CAGCACATCCTCAGTGTGGACAGCAGCACATCCTCAGTGTGGACAGCAGTACATCCTCAGTGTGGACAGCAGCACATCCTCAGTGTGGACAGCAGCACATCCTCAGTGTGGACAGCACATCCTCAGTGTGGACAGCAGCACATCCTCAGTGTGGACAGCAGCACATCCTCAGTGTGGACAGCAGCACATCCTCAGTGTGGACAGCAGCACATCCTCAGTGTGGACAGCACATCCTTTTTAAGAATCAGGCCCAAAGAGAGCAAGAGTCTAAAATGAGTCTTTTCAGAGTAGTCAAGCAACCTTTAGAAAAAATGACCCATCGAAAAACGTAATCATTGATAATAATTTCTAATTATTAGCTGATGTTGCAGTTATTATGAATGACAATATTCCACTCTCCACTTTTTGCAAGGAAAGCCGTTTAAAAATTCCTGTTCCTGAAATTACAATATCCAACACTACATAGCCAAAAGAATGTTGACAGCCCTACTAAATGAGGAGGGATAATGGTCTGGGTTTGGGCTAGGCCCCTTAGTTACAATGAAGGGCCATCTTAATGCTACAGGATCAAATATATTTTAGACAATCGAGTCCTTCAACTTTGGGGAAGGCCCTTTCTGTTCATCAAGACTGTGCCCTTTTGCTAAAAAAGACATGATTTGACAAGTTTGGTGTGGCCTGGAACTCGAGTGGCCTGCACTGAGCCCTGACCTCAACCCCACTGAACACTGGTGAATTTAAATTGTGACTGCGAGCCAGACCTTCTTGTCCAACATCAGTGCCTAACAAATGCTCTTTAGGCTGAATGGGCACAAAGTCTCACAGACATACTCCAAAATCATGTGGTCATGTGTCCAAATAATTTGGCTATAAAGTGAATGTATTTACTTTAGTTCTGGAAACATCACAGAAAGGGTGTGATTTTTTTTAATCTTTTTGTCTGCCACACCATGCCAACTAAATACAGTTGCAGTCTGGTTAAAGTGTCCGGTGTTGGGGTCCATGTGGCGTAGTGGGCTAAGTCGCTGCATTGCAGGACAGTCTACATCATGATAGTCAGCGGTTCGAGCTTGACTATGGGTTCTCTGATTTTCCCCGGACCTCCTGCACAAAGGAAACGCAAATTGGTATAGCGCTCCCTGGGATTTAGGTTAGATAAATCAGATTATCTATCCTGCAAAGATGATCTCCAGTGACTCCTAGTGTCCAGATCAGGCCCCTGTAAATGAAATTGCGGAAGTATAGTTGGTGAACGTAATCATCCCGTGCATGATCCGACTTAAGCCTTCCATGTTGGAGTCACAGTCTGAAAAGAATCGGTGGCTAAGCAACATGTAGTTGAAAGAACCATGTGCATGCCCCTCATCATAGCACAGATCTGTCCAAGGAGTTGCTGACCTGCCGACAAGGCATGGTTAGAGGGAACTGGAAAGGGAGGAAAAAGGAGAAAAATAAAAAAAATACAAAGTGTCCAGTGTAAACATGGTATCACAGTAACACACCAACGGTATGTGTGCCCATTAGTGACTCCAATACCTAAAGGGAGTGGAACACCAGCTGTCACTGTGTGAGTCTCCATCTGGGCATCTGTGCTGTCCAGGTGTATGTACTTTTCACCTGCCAAGAGGTGTGTTTCCCAAAAGATACTGACGGGTATACCCTCCCATCCACACACACACAGAAACACACACAGAAACACACACAAGAAGCTAGTATTTATTGAGATTTCACATCTCAAAAATACCACAAAAAAAAATAACAGACGTTAAATCGAATCTGATATTTCCATAATAGGACGATTTCCTTTTTTCAGAATTGCATGTAAATGGGTTGTAGTCTATTTTCAACCCTTAACAAACATACTTCTCCACATTCCCTGTAAGTTCTCTCACTCACGCATTGTAACCATTGTATACACAACCATGCCCATGGCAATAACCATTAGCATTGCCTAATGTTAACAATACAGCAACAGCAAAATTGGGTGAACAAGAAATTTCTAAATGATATGTGGAGGGGATTTGTGTAGTAATTAACAACAAAATTGACGGGACAATAGCTGGCCTATGAAGTTGAATTGAACTGGGCTAGTTAGAAATATATTGCATGAAGCATGTTAAAGATCCAGTTTCGGAAAAACTAATTTGTAAGACTCCTTTGTGTTTTTCATATTATTCAATGTCTTCTATGAAATAATAACCTCCCTCACTAGGTAGGTCTTCGGCGACAAAGAGCCTAGAGGATACTTAGCCAGGAGTCAGAATGCTGACAACTAACGCACAGACTTTTAATATTCAGTATGTCTTCCTTGTCACTTGATCCAGATGCTAAAGTAAATTGCACAGTGTGTCAGAGCATTGCAAAGGTTTGTGTGTGTTTGAGGTGATGTGACATTACTGGGGTGACGTATTGGAGCACTCTGCCTCCTCTTGCCTGGAGGGACCTCAGAGACAAAGACACAGATGGAATTGTACAGGTCTCCAGAGGTGTATGGAAGGATTCCTGAGCAATAAAAAAGGAGTATTGCCTCAGAAATTGGGTTGTAAAATACACGCTAGTGTCTCTTCGCTTGGGCTGTACCATAGTATCTAGTCATTTACTGTACATGATGTATGGGTAAGAGTGAGAGATGGAATGTGTGTGTTATGATGCCACAACATCCGTTTTCTATTCTGTCCTGTAAACAGGTCAAATGTGTTACTTGAACATCTAATTGAAATAACCCAGACTCCCTGTCATAATTGAGTATTATTCCTGGTACAACGGATGGATGGTGTAGTGCACTGGCACAGGACATACTGAATCCTCCCCACCCGCGCCCACCATAGGAGGATATTGGGTTACGCGGACGAGGCAGCTGTAGATATTTAACGAAACACGATGCGTCTCCACTGCCCACCCCTACACCATCCTACTCGCTGTGTCCCGGCTCTCCTTTCAGACAAACACAGACACAAGATACATTTTTAGCCATGCCGTTTTTTGGGGGGAAAAAAACTGGAGGGTTTGTTGTTGTGGCTAACCTTGTGGGTGCATGAAAAAAGAAACACGTGGATATCACTTACACAAATGGCCTGCATGAATGTGAGAGTGTGAGGAATAATCTAGAATGTGCACCACATCAACAGACAAGGCCTTTCTGTGCTGTAGCCATCTTTTTACCCAGTGTGGGAACGTTGACCCAGGACAACTCTTCACTTTGTAATTTCTAGACACAACAATCATAGCAGTGTAAGATAACGGTTAATTTTTGTGAACTTTCAATTTACAACCAGCAATGCTCAACAAACGTGGGAGAAACCACAGCAGGCACAAACCAAGTCATGCTGTGAAAATAGATAGTGTGAACGGAAAAGAAACCTGGGTTCACCTATCGTATATGATCATACCTGTCCATTTCAACAGCCGGTAGCATACAGAGCTAATGCTAAGTGATTATGTTTGGATGAAAAATTAACTTTAGACATACAAGGGAAAGGAATAAAGACATTATACTTACACTGTAATTCCTTACATATCCAAGCTTAGGTATAAGAAAGAAAGCACAATGTTTAACTTCAGGAATCAGGACAAATTAAACACTATTTAAGTTAATGACTGTCTGTCTTCGAAAAGACAAACTGATCATTAGAACCAATGCATGTTTGCAACTCAACTGACGTGCGTATGCAAAGAGGGTTTAAAGGACAAACTGGGTTTTTGTATTTTAAATCATGAAACCGCAAGCCAAGGATTGATAATGGTTTCATCTTAATCACTTACAATGGGTACTCAGAATCAAAAAGTTCCACACTCAGGAACAACATAACCAAAGTACTTCAGCTTGTAGACTTCTCACCCAGCCAACTAGTAGACTGGACAAAGCTGAAACGTTGATCACTACTCTGACAGCTCAAGACGAGTGGATGTTGGGAGGAAGAGATGTATGTCAGTACATGCATGTACTGTATCATATGGACTGAGTGCACAGGCGTAATTGGTTAGTTAATTAGGGAGAAGGCATGAGAAGGAGGGTACCTTGTTTCTCTTGAAGTATGCCCTGCGGCAGGCGGCAAAGCATTTCTCACTGCAGAAGTTCTTCAGCTCAGTGCCCATGTTGAGGGAGTAGCGTTTGACGCCAACTTTCTGACACCAAGCACACATGATCTGGACATTGGATAAATCCTCATCTGGGGGACAACAAACACAACGCAATGTGAAGGTAACAGGAGAAAACGCCAGCCAAATAACTGGAACAAAACCTAATGATAGTTCATTACTTGCCCACCGCCCCTAACTATCTGACAGCCACCGCTCAAGTCTCATGTGATGGATTTCACTTACAATGCATTCTGACAGTATTAACCTTCAAAGCAAACAAGGAGACTTCTTCCCACCCCAGGTGTGTTTTTGAGTGCAGTCGTAAAGGCAGTTAGGGACATTGTGATCAGTTATCAGAGATTCCCTAAGGAATATCTGCGGACTGACATTTTAAAACCTTCATTAAATTAAACAGAGAAGAATTGGAGATTCATTCAACAATACAAATATGTTTCTGCCCTCTGTGACATTACATGCTGCTCTCATTTAAAACAAAGTTTTCTGGGTAATTGCTATTGGTTTTTAGCGCATCAGTGTTGTACTACATTGAGAGACCTCTTCCTGCAAGAATTCCAATAACTCACAATTATCACATTATGACTAAGTGTGGAAGGGTGAAACATTTTTGCCCATTAGTCTTTCACCTTCACTCCCCCGCTTATCACACTGTAATGGGTACAGGGAAGCCCCATTCCCTCCTGTTAAGCTTAATGGATCTATGGTGCAAATCTGTTTTAAAGGAAAGACTAATTCTCAATTAAGGGCAATAACTCCCAGGAGGCCCAAAGATAACACCATGGCCACAGCAGGCATAGTTTATGCTCCTTTATTCTCCCGCTGCAGGGACCATCTTCAGTGATCTCTGTAGTACAATTGTTTGCATAGAGGTACAGGAGGTTCAGTATCCAGAAAATATTCCTGGGACTATGCCCCTGCACACCCCTTTAAGATTTAATTATTTTAGAAAAATCTATGTTCAAAGTCCCACACCAACCGGGAGTATTCACCAGCAACACGCTTATTTATAAGCATTATCTTGTTTAATTTTTTTTTTTAAATAGTAGTTGAACTTTGAATTGAATTTCTTCCATTGAGAAATTTCCGGACTCTTCTTATGCATCTTCTCAAACAACTCACATCTGCTGGGAGGGAGACTGGTACTGTAATTATGCAGCGGCCATATGAAATACCAACCAGAGTACACTACCTGCACCTCAAAAGCCCCTCTGTTTCTCTAGCGGAGCACATGAATTATTCAGTAGGGGTACAAGTTGGAGGGCGGTGGGAGGGGGAGTGGGAGTGGTGGAGGCTGGTGCTGGTGTTGAGCTGTGAAAGAGGGGCCACGCCATCTGTTTTCCCTCCTGCGCTGTGCGAGGTTGCGCGAGGCTGTGGGGACGCCTCTAGGGCGATGCCAAGGCACTCTCCTTGCCTCATGCACGCTGATGAGCCTCTGGAGTCTCACGGCACACTTGTGGTTCAATGAAGCCCTCTGTCTGGCCAGCCGGCCCAGGTACATTTCCAGTCAGAGCTGAATGGGTGATGCTGACATTTCTTCTTTTTCCCCCAATTTTCCTCCCTTCTCAATTCCCACTGACCCTGTCTTGTCGACAGCTCCGTAACTCCTTGGACAGATCTGCGGGATGGCATGATTCATCCGACCACATGTTGCCAAGTTGCCGATTATTTTCGCACTGCTCATCCAACACAGAAGCCTTTAGTCAGATAACTTACAGGATGATTACGCTCAACAACTATACTTCTGTGATTGAATTTACAGGCGCCCGATCTGCACACAAGGAGTCACTGGAGAGCGACGTGGCAAGGCAGATGATTTGGCTTCTCTGCCAATTTGCAATGCCTCGTTCTGGAGGTCCGGAGAAAGCCAGAGAACCCATAGTCAGGTTCGAACCACTAACTATCATGATGTAGACTGTCCTGCAATGCAGCGACTTAGCCCACTACGCCAAGAGGACCCCCTTGATGCTGACAGTTCGACAGAAGAAGTGAGTCAGTGGAATTTGTTTTTGAGATTTTTTGGCAATGTATGAAGTGATTGTCAAACCGAAGCCTTATTTGACATTTGCATGTGTTTATATACAGCACACACCGATCAGCCATAACATTAGGAACACCTGCCATCAAAAAAGCAGCCCCATGTGCAGCAAACTGTGATGCACTGTGTTCTGACACCTTTCTATCAGAACCACCATGAACCTTTTCAGCAATTTGAGCAACAGTAGCTCGTCTGTTGGATCGGAACACAAGGAGCCAGCCTTCATATTTTCTTTTCTTTATAAATACAGTATATTTAGATGTACTGTATTTGTTTATCTCTGTATTTCGTGGATATTTTACAGAGTCAAGTATATTTGTTCTGGTCTTGATTGTTCCTTGACAAGCACCATTCATTCTAGCTATTTATAATGATATCACTTCTAATCATTATCACAGTGGGGTTATTACCACCTTTGATCTAGCATATTTTATTAGCGGCATTGCTGCCCGCCAGTCGTCTCTGATTGATTAGGAGATTTAAGGAGCAATCATCTCGAAGTACCATATTGGATGGGAACCAATACATAACCATTTCATGCTCTTTCAAATACACTTACTAACTTTCTCCCAGAAGCACAAAAATGCACACACCGAGTAAAAGCATTGATCTTGCCTGGCTAAATGGATGTTATTTTTTTCTCTGCAGGGAGCCTGTATCCGAGTGCAGTTGCATTGATTTAAAAATGATGTATATTCATTTAACCAGGCGACTAAGAACCAATTCTTATTTACAGCAACAACATGGGATCAATTAAGGTTACAGTAACTTTCTTGCTCACAGGCAGAGTGACAGATGTTTCACCTTGGCAGTTGGGGATGTGAACCAGGGTTCTTACGGACACCAGTCAAATGCGCTAACCACTAAGCCACCGCGTGATTGGTCCTAGAAACATAACGGTTCTGTGTGATTGGTCTAGTAAACCCATGGTTTGGGCCAGAGCCAATAAAAACATAAAGCAACATTGGTTAGAGATGATCCAATAACTGATGACTTGTATAACATCCCTAATTTGGTTTGGTTAAGTGTTTATATGTAAATCTCTCCTTCCCCAGATGTCACACAGTTTGAATGGAGCGCTGAAGTAGCTAGTCAAGGGTGCGATTGGAATACATTGTGTGTCTGGGAGTTTCCAGGAGAGGTTGGGGAATCAATAATATATTCCTAACAACTGCAATGGAAGCTTTCTCAGAGTGAAACAGTGCAGAAGCTTTCAGTTTGAGTCATCAGGTAAGACCCTTCCTACCTGATTTAGGGACACAAAAGAAAGATTTGGGAGTTGGAGCTACTTCTACTGTAAATCCTAAATTTGGTGTTAAATAAAGCCTGAGAACAAACTGTAAACACAGTATATTCAACCAGGCCCTGGGCCCAGTGGGAGTCTGTGGAGCTACTGCAGGGGGTCTGTGGTAAGATCTTCCAAAAGTATTTCTTCAAATATTTAAATTAAACATGATTGTTTTACATTTTGTAGCTTTAAAAAAGCCAAATGTATGTGGACACCCTTACTAATAGAGGAGGGATAATGGTCTGGGGCTGTTTTTCAGGGTTTGGGTTAGGCCCCTTAGTTCCAGTGGAGCGTCATCTGAATGCTTCAGGATACATAGACATTTTAGACAGTTGGGGGCTTCCAACTTTGTGGCAACGGTTTTGGGAGGGCCCTTCCATGTTCCAGCATGACTGTAATAGAAGTGGCTGTTATTGCCAAAAGGGGGTTGGCCAACTCCATATTAATGCCCATGGTTTTTGAATGGGATAGCCAACAAGCTCATATGGTTGTGATGACCAGGTGTTCACATACTTTTGGCCATATAGTGTACATTCATGGAGTGAGGTGTATTACCTGCTGGTGGCTTGATCATCGGAGGTGGGATCAGAGGGACTATGATGGGCATGCCCCCGGGCTCTCTGCTGACAGGTGTGGAGGTGGATGCTGTGCTGGATGACTCTGTCACTCCATTCCTTGAGGTTGGTGTGGAATGGGAGCTATTGGCTTGGTTTGGGGAGACATCGCTGTTCTCCCCTGATCCTCCTGTGGTTTTTGGCAAAGCGTTTTCTAAGGGAGAAGGACGTGAGGGTGTTGGCTGCCGGAAATAAATGTCAAAGTTCAGTAGAGCAGCTCTGGGCCTGGTTTCCTGATTAAGATGGGTCCAATTCATATTTGCTGCTTGGGAGCACTTACAGTTAACTGTCAGAGACTAAATGACAAAGCTTTTGCCTTTGTGTTTGTGGGATAGAATAGGGGGTCTTAAGGATTCCAGTCAGATACCATAACCAAATAGACCACCTTGCTGCCCCATACAATATTAAACGCAGTGTTATATTATCAGTGGATGGAACCAAATGAACCAATCAAAGGAGAGATCTTTAGGAAAGTGTTTGAAAAGATCTTTAGGAACCTACAAAACACACCCTACTGAGACTAAATGAGATCTTGTAGAACATCAGGAAGATGGTAGGGAGAGCAGATAAGTCTGAGGAAAGCTATAAAACATCACTAGAAGAATATTTAAATAACACTTGCCTGATGGCTGCTACTCTCGGCTGCTACCGTGATCCCGCGAATCCCGCGCGATCCCGCGAGATCATGCACACAGCACAACATGTGTTGTCTAGCAGCCGAGAGTAGCAGCTATCAGGCAAGTGTTAGTTAAATATACTTCTGGTGTACTTACAAACTTTTTAATGCCTTGTTTTATAGGTACAGAAACTATTTGTACTACTGTAGAAGTTTGGTACCATTCCAGGCATTATTAGTGGGTTTATTTACCCTTGGTTCCATTAGTGCCTGCACTAAGTCATTTGTCTGATCTCGTTAACTCGACCAATGTTATAACAAGGGAAAAAAGCTTATGGGGGGTTGTTTGGTTCAAGGTCAAGGTGCAAAGCACCCTAGGGTTATATTACTCCGAACCATCACTTAAAGATGCTTCTGGAAATCCAGGCTCTGGAAGAACTGCGAACATTGTTTGGAATCCAACATTTATCCATTGACCCAAAATGGAAGTCTTTTTTGTTACTCTGGAAACCTGGTTAATACTTTTTATTGTATAAAACCCATGTGTTCGCTAAAAAACTGATGTAATTCGAATTGTATTCAACCTTGTAATTTGGGTCATCATAAAGGAAAACCAGACACCTGTTCAATCACCCATAGTTCAGTTTCCGCCTGAAACACAACGACTTAGACCATAATGACTGGATGATTCAACTAGAGCAGGTGTTGAACTAGATAGCCTTACTCAATTGCCTCATCAATCATGATAAACTACTGCCAAATCGCAGTATTACTTTTCCATGCCTCTGTCCCTGACCCTGTAGAGGGAGTTTTAATCTCATGAAATATATGTTCCATCATACCCCTTGTTATGGTACACACTTACGAAGAAAGAATGCAAATATATTTCTCATCAGTATTGAGTAAACGTGCTCACCTTTCAGGACTGAGATGTGTTGTTGTGTATCTCCATCTGGGTAGTGTTTTATGTCCATGTGATCTTGGTCTCTCAGGTCAACCTTGTCGTAGCCATACCAGCCAAGCAGCTCATTCATGGTGTTCTCCGCAAAACTCTGCAAGACAAGAGACAAAACATTGACCATTAGAGTTGCTAAGCTAAAATGAATCCTACGCTACTATGATGTCACAAAGTATTGAGGCAATGAGAGACGCACAGGTTTCGTTTGGTCAACTCAAAAACACGCAGTTAGGGAAGAGATAATAATGTATACTGAAGGCTACTTGTTTTATGAAACCAAGCTCAACCATTTTCAATTAGGTTTATTCCTGAAACAATAATAGCATGTTTTTAATAGACTCACAGTAGAAATCAGGGTTGAAATTCATTCCATTCAATTTCAGCCTGTTCAAAAAACTCCAACTTATATTGCAATAGTTTCTCTTTGAAAAGCAATGAAGAGAAATTAAGTACATGGAATTTAAGAACATAATCTGAATTGACTGGAGTTTAAATGGAATTTAATCCAGCACTGGTGTCATTTTTCCCCTCATGGTAAAACCATAGCTAGATATAGTATATATGCAAGCATAACAGGACAACTTGACTGTTGACTTATCCTAGATTTATTTTATCAATACCTCAGTTTCTTCTTCTAATACGTCTGCTACTTACAGTCTATTTCTAAAAGCAATCCACATGGGTTGAATGATACATTCCAAAAATGATCTATACAGCACAAGATTTACACACTGTCTATGTAAAACATATTCCAGAGAATTCCCAAAACATTGAACCATTTACATTCCCACAGAAGTATACTAATTGCACTTAATTTTCAAATTTACAAGTTACATTTCATACATTTAGCAGCAGAAGCTCTTATGCAGAGCAACTTTCAATATGTGCATCCATTTTAAGATCTCTGGGTGAAAAAAACCATACAACATCCAGAGCATATCTAAACAAGCAATAAAATCCAACAAATCCCAAGTACTTAGAGTTCAGGAGAACAGTACTTTACAGAACCAACATCACAATACATCATACATTAACCAGGAAATATCAGACACACCTACTAGCACCTGAAACATATGTTGAGATGATTTGTTTATCTTTATATGTGTTACTATAGGTGCTGCCAATGTTATATTGTTATTTTTAACTGTTCTCTTGGCTATCTGTGTTTAAATCTCTGAATGTTAGGCCATCCAGCAAACATGCTACCGTAGAATGTATGTGATGTAATTTAAGTGCCATAAATAAAAAAGTTGGAGTGAAATCTCCGTGGCCAAACTCTACGTATATGGCTGAGAGTAGCACTATTGTCTCATACGGACAAAGGGGCTCACCATGGAGTAGGGCGGGTTGCCATGGAGATCACCCGCCTTGCCTGCCCATGGGTTGGCCCTCTCAGTCCGAACCTGATGAGACACGAGTTATTTCATTACATTCCGGCATTGAACTGTCAATAAAATGGTTCTCAATCAAGCATTTAATAGTCAATTACGAGCTACTCTGTCAATACCACTGGATCAGGGAAGTCATTTCATTTCATGAAAGCATAATCAACGTCAGTTATAATATTAGTTCTAAATCAAGGCATGAAACAAAGAAAAAAGGCAGTATTTCAGAAATGCAAACAGTGATAAATGTTACTTTACACTAATCTCAGGTATTCCAGAAGTAAACTATTGAGAAGAAGTTCCAGAACCTGAATGAAGAGGGCTACCCTCCTCTTTTGGACATCTAAGAAAGTCTAAGAAAGTCTGCTTCCAAAATTCTAAGGATTTGTCCAAAGCACCTGAGCTAACGTTGTTTGTTATCTCACTCAGAGTGTTGTTTGAGACAGACCTATCATTTACTGTATGTCTACATAGTCTGAATGTTATACCAAAACCAGTCTTGGCTGAATGTTTGACTGCCTCATATGCTGACGAATAGTTATTTGTTTCACATCCACCAAAGCACATGATGTCAAATCAATAATAATTTGTTTTTCATTATGACAATTGTAGTCTATTCCTCAATCAAATTTCATTAGCACAGTACAAATGATATTACTGCCAGTCTTTATTAAGGATGTGTGACCCCCTTAAGAGATATTAGTCATTACAATCAATTGAGCCAACACATTAGTTCAGGATTAGGTGACTTAGCCCTGCACAGTTAAGACAGATTTGACACTTGGCAATAAAATTGTGGCATGGGGTTCATAAAGCACTGCTACAACTCTGGGAAAAATGTTAACTACAGTTTAGGTCAAGACTTCCAAAGAAAGGAGGTGCAATCCTTGGTTTGAGTAAAAAATATGTCACTGTATTATAAAAATTTAACTTAAACCAAATCAAATGTGTGTAGAAATGATTTCTTCCAGGTTTTTAATAATCACCTTAACAGTCTGGGAATAAGAAATGTATATGATACAAAAAATCCCCAAACAATGGATTCTGCAAATAATCTACGCCTACAATATCTTTTTTGGAAGGTCCAATGGGTTTAACGAAGACAGAATAAGACATCCAGGACAAACAGAATTTGACACCCCTTGTGACACCCCTTAGGTGTGTCATTGGGTTCAACTGGACAGCACCATCCAGGTTTGGCGTATTGGTAATTGAGAATGGTTGCCTTGTATCAACACATTCTAACAACTCCTTGTGGCAGCTTGTGACAACTGTGAGCTCTGTTGAGCTAGAGGTCTAAAAGTGTGCGTTCCCATCAGCACACTGTAAATTCTGGTCGATACTACCTGGTTAATTGAGCAAGGCAATAAGATTTAAAACTGCATTGGATGTGCTTCAAAAGATATGCATTTTTTCAACAACTGCCCCAAGTCAGTTAAGTTTTAAAGCTTTAAAATTGAACATCACAAAATGTGGGATGTGTTGAAAATGTGGAAGAAAAAGCTTAAATGCATGTTTCTGCTTTTGAATCACTATGTGTCCGTTACTAAGGGCGTTGAGGGACATATCCACCACTTGGATGATAACAATCAATCACTACACCCACAACAACACATGAAAATACATCATGTCTGAGTTTCCACACTACTCATTAATATGGATCTCAAAAGACAAGCATATCAATAGTCAGAACAAACGTCTGGGCTCTGTGCTGTAAGACGCACTGGATAGGTTTGTCTGCTAATCCTGACGAAGACATCATGACACAACACAAAAAGGCCAACTGAAATAGTCAGCATCAACTAGGGTGATTTATGAGAACTTTCTTCTTTTGAAACATCTGCTGAGGATTTCACATACTCTCGCCACTGAGGTAGTAAATGCTTCAGTCAAACGAGACCGGATCAGATTACTAAAACAAACTGAAAGGATGAAGCTAGCAACAGTCATCTGTCCATCTTGCTTAACCTTCAAGAATGATTTTCCTCGTGTTTGCTCCTTGTCCTCTGTCATCGTGCCACTTCCAGAAAGAGGGAGTGCGAATCCAATCTGTACAGGAGGTCATGAAAGCTCTAAAAATGCTTGATGAGGTACAGGCTTTTGTTCCAGCCCAGGACTAAACACCTGGTTCAAGGAAAGAAGTTACCACTGCAGAAACAGAGGTCTGAAAAGCATCTTCGCAAACTTGTCACAAAATACCACCATTCGAACCCATTCACAGCTGTGCAGACACGCAACAATGCCGCAACTATTCAACTCTGGCACAAACAAAACATCAGCAATTTAGAACAATGAAATTATTTTCATACAAAAGCTTGTATCCTTCAGCTAGCAAGAGGTGGTGCGGGTAGGGCCAAGCAAATGGAATTGGATACCTTGTGGGCAGAAACCAGAGTAGGTCACAAAACACCATGATAAAATTCCCTAATCCACACGCCAAGTTTCCTTAAGTGGAGACTCTTCTGTCCCACACTTTTCCATTCACTTGTTGACTCTCACCTCTCTCCCACTGCTCTGCTTTCATTTCCCTTTTACCTTCCTTGATATCTGATCCTGTGCAGACGCTCCGGTTTCAGTTTTTACAGCTTAGGCAGCCTATTGCTGTATACATTCCTTTCTCCCCTGCTCTTACCCTCCACCATCCTCTATCCCACCAAGTAAAGCCCCCCCTCTCCTTGATTACTTACTGGGTCTTATTTTACCATGGTGCACATTAAAGCAGCACAAGATGAAGGAAACACTGTCAGACTGTTTGGTTTTTCCAAGGTATGATCTCTCACAAGGGCACATTGTGTAGTTTTTCTTGCTTTTTCAAACAGATGAGAAAATGAAGAAAAGAGAAATAAAGAAAGGTAGCAACATTTTTTAAGTAGCAAACAGGCTTTCAGTCTCTGGAAGGAGTGTTAAATTGCAGATTGTTTAGAAGAAATTTTTGAAAATAGTGGCCTTTTGAATAAATACTGCATCTTATTCTGAACATGACTCTAAGGGTTACCTTGCTATTTTATTGGCGTGTTTTTTTCTTCTGTTTAGCAGTTGTAACATAATTGGCATACATTAAATCTGTTAACATATTCAGGGCCAGATTTTATTTACTATCAGCCCCAGTTCAAAATTGTTTTCCTTTCAGTGAGAATTACTACACAATGTTTTGTATTTCAGACACAATCATTTATTATGTAATTAATAACGAACGAACCCCATAATATCCTAGTTTGTGTAACTGTGTTGACACTTAATCCTATAGACACAAACTTGCTAGGAAAACCTTTTGATTGGATTCTATATCCATTCTTGCCTCCTTGATAATCACTAAAAAGGCAGACATACATCTTGAACTAATAGTAGTAATTAAAAGTCATACCATACATTATAGAAAGAAACATGAGTATGCCAGTGTGTAGAAGCACCTGTGACTAGTGATGTTATCTGGTAGCTAAGTGCCAAGAGATATTAATTGGAGTTGTGTTAGTAAATGCTGAATAAATTAATTGCTATATTTGGTTAGAGGAAACATCCGTAACACTCTGCATATATTGATAATTGCACTACATTGTCACCTTACATTGCAGACTTTAAACTAAGCTCCATCTGACGAGATTAAGCAGAATGATACTATATGGCAGCTTTAGACCCCTGGGCGGCATTTTATCATTTTGATTGATGGAGACAAAGAAACAAGAAGACATACAGAAAACAATTCAAAATGGTCAAAAGTTATTCGGATTATAAATGCTTCAATGCTCGTAGTTTTCAATAAATGCTGTTTACCTGATTGTAACCAAAATTATTATATTTTACACATGAAATCTCCGATATATTCCACTGTTTATAGAAATGCTAATTATCTAATAAAAATGTATGGCATTTTAAATGCATTAACGTTATTACTGACAGTAGCACGCGTGGGTACCCCTAGGAGGTATATCTGTCCTCTTTATAGGTCCCAATGCAACGATTGAAATCCAAATATTTAGCATGCCTTCACACATTTCAAGGCAAGAGAAAAAAGGGGTGTTTCTCTGTACATCCCTTGAACGAAAGATGCACACCATACATCTCTAGGCTTTTCCTGCTATCTTTGTTTATATTTCCTCTAAGTACCTATATATGTATTAATAATAGGCTAAATCGGACTTTGATTTCATCATTATTTTGTATAACCACATATTTTATCAACACAGGCATATGTGTATAAACAATGAACACATGATGAAACCCTAGACAAAGCAGCGATAGGTTCCCTACATGCCATGCCCTCTTCACGTTGTGTCCACAACGTACGTTAGGACTATTCCACCACACCAGAAAAATCTATTTCTTGGCGGAAAATTAGTAAATGAATATATAACAAGCATTAATGTACCATAAGTCCCCGTATAATGTTTGCAGAAAAGCACAACGCACGATAAACAATGTGTTCTCGTCCAACGACACACACATCTGGATTACACGCCTAGCGCTTTAGGCTCGTCCACAGCTGCACCGGACAAACATCGTTTGGCTTGCGTTTACGACGCATTCTAGACACGGTGTCTATCGCTAATAATTTGAAGTGTATTTATATACATCCATCTAGACAGGTCTCCACACGCTGTCTTAATTTTAAATGCGTAGGCTATGTCCAGTTGTTTCATCTGGAGTAGATAGTAATAGGAGTAGTGCCACTGTTGACGCCTTGCTGACGCACTGGATTTTCCATTTACTCAAATGGGACCATGTAGGTTAAGGAAAACCTAACAAATGACAGTAAAGGGGTCTTCGTTTTCTAGAATAGATTTCCCCATTCATTGAAATAATGTCGCTTAAATGTATGTGGGACAACAAAGAAGATGTAGCCTAGACTGCAGCCTAATTATAACGCATGGCAAGATATCAATTTTTATTAAGAATGCCGTGCACAGAGAGGAGGTTACGAGTGGGTGTAATACATCGCCAAAAACTATTCTGAGGATGAATTTATGTGTCATTCATCCAGTAAATTGCAGTTCAATGAATCAGTACTGCTCTATAATGTGAAAGGATGCGCGCTTTACGCATCCACAGAAATCACGCGTTTTAATGAGCGCTCCGTTTCCATGCGTAATTGCAACAGAGTGGTCCAATATCGATCACTTACCTTCATTTCTTCGTTGATTTCCCTTTTCACTGGATGAGCCGGTTTTCGGCTTCTTTTATTTTCGGGGGGTCTGCCCTCTTTTTCCATCTCTGCCATTTTTTATAATACCTCCGTCAATATTTGCGGTAAGAGTAGACTGGTCAAGTCGAGGCGGGGCCGCTTTAAAGTTGTCCAACGGCGAATGTCAAGCTTGGAAACAGCCCGGGTGAAGTTGATGACACCGTGGTGGGCTCGCGATGCCCCGTTAAGTCAGCCATCTTCAGACCCTATGTTTCCACGGTCTGTGGGCAAGTTGGTGTGTGAGCTACCTCTGAGTCAAATGAGAGGTTGAGTGAAAAAAAATCTCGACAGGGGGAGGAGCGTCCACTGTAACATAATGTGACGCGGTTAATCTGAGTGCTATTTCATCTATTTCGGTGGGGTTTTTCCTCTCTTTTTTATCATAACGTTTTCACTTAGGACCCTCCTCACCTTACACATGTAATCTTACAACAAGGTGGATTCTGATACTTCACAGAGGTGTGTGTGCCCTATTCACTGTCTGCCATGGCTGAACACGTTTCCAATCTGTTCACTATAGATATTGTGCAAGCTGTTGCCAGGTAGTCATAGTCAAGTTATTATTTTTACTAGTATTATATTTACTAGTATGACAATATATTGAACTGTTCTACCCAAATATTTAGTGTTGAACTGAGTTACAAAGGCAAAGCTCTAATCCACAATGTTACACATGCTTACAATCATCTTTCAAAGGCTGAAAGAGGTCAAGTTTAAAGAACATGGCATTGGTCATTCATGAGTCAAATGTAAAGAGACAGATGCTTCTCTAAAAAATGGCATGTCTTTTCCCAGGGAGTATCTAAGGGATAAGTGGTCTACTTCCCTGTCTCTGTTACCCTATGATTGAAATTCCTATCCTCAATGCAAATGAAGAAAACAAGAAGCATCATCATCAAACCACAGAGTCCCAAAAAGAGAAAGTTCTTGTTCTAAAATGTCATTGAAATAATTTCTATCTGGTATGTTAAGAAGGTAGTGTTACCCATGACCGACATACACCTACAGCCTGTATACAATATTGTGATGTTTTTGACATATTTAAATATAATTTCTAAGGTAGATTAGTCTAAACAAAATACAATTGATCACAGCTACTACAACCCCATCGGAATCTCCAGACATTTTAGTGGAACCTTCATTTAATATAAAGTTGTTTTTTTAAACTAACAGAGGTCCTGCTGTTAAACTTTGACATTCCTGTTGAATATGTTATATTGAAGAATATATTTAACAATACTTGAAAACAAATATATTTTCAATATTCAATTTTCACATACTTGAATATTTGAAGTGACATAATTGTCATAATTTCAGCTCTGTATGCCACCACATTTGAAAAGAAACAATGAAGGCATGCTTTTAGCCTTTCCTCTTAAATTGAAGGGATTTGTCAAAATTGTGTGAACCTTTCAGGAATTACAATAATTAAAATGATATATACCCCCGCCCCCTCTCCTCAAAAGTAGTTGGACAAACAAACATAATCATTAATTAAATTGTGAGTTTTAATATTTGATTTCAAACAGCTGTTATCAGGTCCTGCTTGTTCTTGGGACCCTTTGCCTTCACCCAGCTAAAATTAATGCTCAATTGTATTCAAGTAATTATTGATTTGGCCATTACAGAATATTCCATTTTTTTGTCTTAAAATGATTTGGGTTGCTTTCGCAGTATGCTTCAGATCATTATTCATCTGCAGTTTTGCAGCATTTGTCAGAATCTTTGCAGCTACTATAACCCCAAACAATTCAGAATTCTTCTTGTTGATTTTGTCAACAGTCAAATCATCAATAAATACAAGGGAACCAGTTCCATTGGCAGCCATACATCCCCATGCCATAACACAACCTCCACTGTGCTTCACAGATGAGATGGTATGCTTTGGATTAAAAGCAGTTCTCTCCCTTCTCCATATTCCTCTCTTACCATCTTTCTGGAACAAGTTCATCTTGTATTTGCAGATGTTGAAACTGGTCAGTAGCTGGTTGATCTGGTTGAATTGCATGGTCAAACTGGTCATGAGCTGGTCAAGCTGGTCATCCATCTTGGGGAAGCTGGTTAACCAGTTGGGTTGTGCTGGTTGACCAGTTTGCTATTGCTGGAGATCAACTTGGAAAGGCTGGTCATTAATTGGTTGACCATCTTCTAAGAGCTGGTCTTGTCTGTTTTTCTGGTTGCATGCAGCCCTGGTACTAGTTACAAGCTGGTAGATGATCAACCACCTACCATGTTCCAACACATGCAAAGGGTAGATGGTCGACCACCTGAAGCAGGGAGATGGTTGACCAGTTGACTGCATGCAACCAGCTCACCCCAATTGGTCAATCAGCTCAACATACAAGACCAGCTCTTAAAAGTTGGTTAACCATCTTACGTCCAGTTTCACCAAGCTGGCGTACCAGTTCTGCAGTTGGACCAAAAGTCAAACATCTCAACCCAACTGCTACACCAGCTCGACCAGCTCATGACCAGTTCACCCAAGCAATTCAAACAGCTCAACCAGCTACTGACCAGTTTGACCATTTACAAATCCAAGCTTGTCTAAGTTGGATTTTCCAGCAGGGTAAACTTTCACAGTGAAGGGTAGAAAAATAATGTGAACCTTTGGATTTAATAACTGGTTGACCCTCCTTTAGCAGCAATAACCTCCATCAAATATTTCCTGTAGTTGCGGATCAGAATTGTACAACAGGCAGGATGAATTTTGGACCATTCATCTTTACAAAACTGTTTCAGTTCAGCAGTATTCTTGGGACACCCGTTTAAATTTGCATCCGAAAGACGGCACCCTACACAGGACAGATGTCACCATCACTGCCCTGGGAATGACCTATAGACCAGAGGGAAGAATGCCCCCTACTGGCATGACCTTGCTGAGCTTTATAAGCAAAGCAGCAGTGGAATACAGGGCAATATGCTCCTGGCTTGCATGCTGGTCACTATGCTTCTAGAGCTTCAATCGGCGGACAGATGGCCTTACATTCTCCTACAAAATATCTTCATACACTGTATCATGTAGACCATGCCAGCTGTAGCTCAAATATATGAAATAATGATTTGAGTTGTTCTTGTTGTTTGTGGGGGAGTAGTCACTGATTATTTGGTTCAAAACAAGTGAAGGTAATGCTTGATCATGTACACAACCAATCGTATAGCATATACCGGAAGTTAGGTAAGGCAATGGACCAGATTATGCAAGATATACTCATATGTTTCAGAGATTACAGGACACTGTTGCTTAATCTCAAATGGACCCCTCCACACTCCACTCCTAGAAAATTGCCTTCACAGGCAGCTCCAGAAGTGGCCCAAAGCTGAGGGAGTAAAAATGTTCAACGGTGTGGGCTAATTAGACCCTCCGATACTCACTTCGAGTGAGTGTGCTCTGATGCAGCCTTCACTAAAAAGGTGGCGAAGGAAGCAGAATCCTATTGGGCACCGGTGAATTTTGAGCATGTGCAATTTTGGTAAAAAGTTGGATAGGCGTGTCCACTGATATGATGTGCATTTGTTTGACACATAAACAAAACAAAATAAATATTACAAATTAACTGTTCAATTATGTTAACTATGTTGTTTCATCTTAAACGATTGGAGGGATTTGTTATTTTGATATTCATTATTTTGTTTTGTGGATTTTTTTTCCAGATTTTCGCCCGAGCCACCGATTGTTTTTTGCAGTTCACCCAACATGGAAGCCTTTAATCGGATCATGCACGGGATGATTACATTTACTGACTATACTTCTGCGATTGAATTTACAGGCGCCTGACCTGAACAAAAGGAGTTGCTGGAAAGCAACACGGCAGGGTAGATATTCTGATTTATCTAACCCAAATCCCGGGCAGCACTATGCCGATTTGCACTGCCATGTGCAAGAGGCCCGGGAAAGACAGAGAACCCATAGTCAATCTCGAACCTACAACTATCAAGACGTAGGATGTCCTGCAATGCAGCGACTTAGCCCACTAGACCACACAGACCCCCATTATTTAGAAATTCATTCTTGTTTTAAAAAATTGACAGTTGAACATGAATTACACCAGTCAACTCAGGAGTAGGTCCTGAAGTTGATGTGTTTACTAAACCCCTAGCCCCCCTGTGGAAGTCACTGTCAGAGTTTATTTAGCAACATGTGACCACGGACAGCCCTTTGAGTGAGGGTGTAGGGCCCCCATACTCAAATCTGACCCTCGATTCCAGGTGCATTCACTACAACCCTCTAATCCAACATTTATTTAGAATTGGGACAACCGGTGGGTGCAACTACTTATGAGGTAGAACAAAAAACCATCAGGCTCCTGGGATTCACTGCATTATTATATACACTCACCAGCCACTTCTTAGGTACACTTGTTCAACTGCTAATTAATGCAAATATCTAATCAACCAATCGTGTGGTAGCAAGTCAATGCATTTAGGCATGTAGACATGGTCAAGGCGATCTGCTGAAGTTCAAACCAAGCATCAGAATGGTGAAGAAATGTGATTTAAGTTACTTTAAATGTGGCATGGTTGTTGGTGCTAGACAAACTGGTTTGAGTATTTCAGAATGTACTGATGCCCTGGGATTTTCCCGCACAAGGGTTTACAGAGAATGGTCAGAAGACAAAATATTTAGTGACTGGCAGTTCTCTTGGCAAAATGCCTTGTTGATGGCAGAGGTCAGACTGGTTTGAGCTGACAGAAGGGCAACAGTAACTCAAATAACCACCAGTTACAACCAAGGTATGCAGAAGTGCATCTTTGAGAGGACAACACATTGAAACTTGAAGCAGATGGGCTAGAGCAGCAGAAGACCACACTGGGGGCCACTGCTGTCAGCTAAGAACAGGAAACGGAGGCTACAATTTGCACAGGACCACCAAAATCAGACAATAGAAGATTGGAAAAAACTAATGATCAATGGTTTTAATTTATGTATCACAAAAGTTACAATTGTTGTGGTCAACGCCAAATCTCTTTCTAAGCAGTTCATCGGATGGATTGATATTACTCATAATTTAATTTAACTTCAATTTTTAAAGTGGACTTCCTTTGTCTTTGGGCTAACAGGAAATTTGATATATTGAGTTCTATACTTCTTAAAATCTGATTTAGAAAACAGATGGAAAACTGTTTCTGTTTGAACATACTGGGAAGCATATATTATTAAGATGAGCTCGTATTAATTTGATTGAGATTATCAGATAAAACAGGTAAAAGCGAACTGTAAAATGTAATGAACTGGATTCTTATTGAGACAGATCATGAGGTGTGGGATTAATAACAAAAACGACCACACTCCCTTGCTTTGGCATGAGCACTTGCAAGCACATTCAGATGTAATTTATGGCCCGATGGTAAATTGGTTTAGGGGCTGTACATTTGCATTTGGAGTCCAGCCCAATTATTCAATATACTATGACATTGATGATAAACTTGAATGAAAATGTCCGATAACTCCAATGGTACATGAACGCTCCCACAAACCTGTAGTAAGATTTTGCGACATGTCGTATTTCGTTTCGTCAAGATGGCGGCCTCCTATGGCAAAGTTGAGTTTTTAATTTAGGTCGTATGTTCAGCGAATTTTAAGGGCGTTCTACGGGATAACTCAAAGGGAAACCCTAGAAAATGAATTAGTGATATACCAAAATGATACATTATATTTAAGACCTATGGCTCAGTAATGTGAGGTAATTTTAGTTATTGACACATTGTCGTCAGCGATGACAACAGCCACGATACTATTATACGTAGCTATAGAAAAAATGGATAGTGTGATTATGTAGCTTTTATTAGTAATATTAGGGAATACATTTGTAGTAAAGATGACATTAATTGGGTGTCGACTCTCTTGCATCGGTTTGCTAAACCGTGGACAGAGGAACATACATATGTTTTCCAACACAGCGCCTTCCAATTGGAATAAAGTTGTCTCTGACGCAGAGAAAATCGTGGGTTATCCGACCTCCTTCATGAGCCTTCGATGCTTGCTGAGTGATGAACTCAGTAATGTAGCAATGCATGTGAGGAAACTGGTTGGAACAAAACACCCATTACTCAACACTGCAAGGTATGCTTTACTCACAATAATATTTTATTGCATATGCCATGGTATTACTTGGGGGTTGAATTGCAAATGATAAATCTTCATACACTTTCAACTTACACAATGCAACTATCTTGAACTTAACATGCTTTGATAACAATACACTCATAAAGCTTATTCAACCAACCTGCCTTCTAACAACTTCACATCCCCCAATAGTCTCCCGTGGACAGGGTCTGCATTATATAGACTGCCAGCAGTGGCTGAAATACGTGAAATAATGATAGGCTATGCGTTTTTGTTACCTCACTGATTACTTTGTTGAATCACCATTGGGTGAAGGTGGTTCTTAAACATTTAGATGAAACATAACCAATAAAAAACATGGGAATGGGTTTAAGCCTAGGTTTTGATTGTCTTTTTTGCTCTGTTATAGACATGCCTGGTATCGCATTCCTTATGTGTTCAGAGATGGACCTCCACAACCATGT
Source organism: Umbra pygmaea (assembly GCA_016801145.1). Lineage (NCBI taxonomy): Eukaryota > Metazoa > Chordata > Actinopteri > Esociformes > Umbridae > Umbra > Umbra pygmaea. Next base: position 46,767 of record JACXGM010001158.1, read on the forward strand.
CACAAAAATATCACAGTCAAGGTCTCAGAAGGGGTTTAAACTTGTTCAAATTACCAACAGAATTAGCCTGATTTATAAACTTGCTGTTGATTCTCCAAATTTGACAGTCACCTTAAGTTGTTGTTTTTATGAAATTATGAAGTGAGCACTATGGAGAGGTACAGTAGCAAGAGCCTTCAGGCATACTTTGGTATTGCTCATCCAGGTATATTGGGCTTGCATTGCTCCTCGCGTCACTTTGCAGCCGCACATTGACTTTGGTTCCACTGATGAGCTCTGTACAAATCCTTAAACAAAACCTGCTTCAGTCTGCCCTTCACAATACAATGGGAGAGGAATTTGCTTTGCAATAGTGAAGTAACAAACGACATTAAGCCAAATCTATGCTGGAGCTGTGTACTGAGCATATAGTGAATGTTCCTGATGCTGGATCCACACCATGCATGGCAAACTGGTTGCATTGTGGAGGAAGTCCATTAGTTTCAATAGGAATCAATGCGCACCGCTTCAGCAAATCTACCGGATCCGGCAAAATGTTGATGAGGTGCGGCGGGTGTGTCACAAGAGTTGAAATTATCCAACTTGTGCGGAATTCTTGGTGCCAAACTTGGGAAAACAATCAATAAAATATTAACTTATTAATGACCCAGGAACAAACTGGGACTGGTACAAACTTAAAATGTGATGCGAGAGAGACAGGAGGCTGTACTACCATGCTACAGCAATATAAGCAACAGATTGGTTGAGTTACATAGACCACAGGTGTCAACCCAGTTCCACCGATGGCCTGCAGGTTTTAGCTCTTACCTTGTACTTACATGATTGATTTTGGTCATTAATTAGTTAGTTTCTCTTCACCAGATTGCCTAAGTTTTAATTGGGCACCAATTTAAAGGAAAAAAATTAAACCAAAAATCTAGGCCCTCATACACAAATCTGGTCCTCGAAGGGAGTTCAGTTTTTTCATTGCAACACTTAAATCTGGGTCTTATTTAGATATGGTACAGCAGGGGAGTCCAATTAATGATGAGGTAGAGCAAAAATCCATCAGTCTCTGGGTAATCTTAGGGAAAGATTTGAGTGTCCCTGCGCTAGGCTCTTCATGGAATCAGTTGGAGAGATGTGACCTAGACAGTCGTGACTTTCTCTTTATTTTCTGGCTTTGGTATAACAATAGCATTGTTATACCTACATATTGCAGCCTCTATCCGTTATCTTTTTGCATTGTTTACGTGGTATGTGCGAGAACTCCATTGCGGCGATGAAACCCATTTCTTTCAATGAAGGATGTAGCTGTTAGTTTCTAAACCACTGTACCCAGCAAAGTGGTGCAGACACCCTAAATAAAGTGTAGTGGCTGCAGTGAAAGTTCAGGTAAATCATATTAAAGTGTGTGGTCATCTCGTTCCATGTGGTCATCTCGTTCCAAAATGAAGGAGGAACTGATTTTGTATGTATTCCAGTTTGTTTATATGCAATCGTACCACCTATCATAAATCCCCTATTAGTCTCCTGGCAGAGACAGACTGACTTTCCTCTAAAATCCTGTGGTACTTGAGATTCTGATGCCATCATTCAGTCAAGCTTTATTTATGAGCATACAGTTTAGTTGGAAAATATTTGACACAATTTTGGCAATTGTGGCTTTGAACGCCACCACAATGGAATTGAAATGAAACAACCAAAATGCATTTGAAGTGTAGACTTTCAGCTTTAATTCAAGGGGTTGAACAAAAATATTGTATGAAATGTTTTTGAATTGCAACCATTTTCATACAGTCCTCTTATTTCACAGGGCTCAAATGTAATTGGACAAACTGACACAATCAAATAAAATGTAAATTTTTTATACTTTTTTGAGAATCATTTGCATATGTAAAAAAAAGTCAAAGTAGCAAAATAATTTCCTTACTGTTTCTATTTACATTGTCATGTCATGTGACTGTATTCGTGCGGTTGTTTTTGTTTGGAATGTCACGCAAGAACATAGCGTAGAAACCAGGCCAGTCCAATACACATTTCTCAAGACGTTCTTGAACAATTAAATTTACATTTGCAACGCTCAAGGTGGGCTCCTTCATAAACCTGTCACACGCTACCTCAAGAGGCCACATGAAAAGTAGCGGCTATTCTATAGAGACACGCAAGTTTACACAAAATGTAATCGCATGCTTTTCCCTACAGTTCAACTATAAGTGGCTGACAGCTCTCCTAATTTAAAACGGCACCATGATCCTTTGAGAATAGATTTTTACGCCTCCTCGTTGTGTTTGTGGGCAAAGAACATGTGGGTATTTTGTGATTCAGTTGTGTAGCGTATTGTCACAATGGCATGATCTTGCAGACAGTGATTCAAACTCCAGAGTAACCAGTTTATTAGACGTACCGGTAGTACAGAGACTGTACAGTACAAAAAACAGAGAATTAACACATTCCCAGAACATGATTGGCACATACATTTCTCAATTAACTGAGCTCAATTAAAAGTGTATAATTAGGGTGGACTGTTTGAGTAATTAACTATCAGCTTTGCAATAGTCCTTACTGACAATTGTCAGCATGCAATACAAAAACCTTTAGGGAAAGAGTTATAAAGCAGGAATTGAGTTGCGTTTAAAAAGATCATATCAACTACATTCAAATATCCTTATAGGCTATTTTACAGTTGTCAGATATTCTGTTATTCAGAGCCACTGTGAATAATGTCCCAGCCCCACAATTAATCATCCTCTGTCTAAGACAAGAGTTAATTGGTTGTGTTACTTTATTTCATTATCCATTTAGCTGCTCCTTAAGATGCTAGTCTGTCTTGGTTCATGTTATATAGTAGAGGTTTTTTTCTGGATAGAGGAGCTACCCCCTTGTGGTTTGTATTGGCAACTCTCCACAATAGCATGTCTGCTGTTATTGTGTGTAAATTTTGAATGGGTAGAACAGATTCCACCTTTGCAAATGGATATCATCTACCAAATTTATGAAGAAAAAAAATCCTAAAATGACATATAAACACCAGTTGACTGCATTTCGTCCTTGCTTCTGAAAACTTTTCTAACATGAAATAAAGTGAAGGATTACAATGTAAAGAACAACAAGGCATTGACGGTGCGTTGTGATTGATCTAGTGATAAGTAGCTAAAAGGAAAAAAAAACCTTTGGTGACTATCAATATTTGTCTAGATTTTAAGCCAATTTTTGTGATCTGTGAATCCTAGCCTACTAAATAATGAAACAGTAGAACCTGATACTTTGTGGATTCTTTTAAATGCTCAATCCCAAATGATTGTGTGAAGTATTCAGCATGACTTCTGTTACAAGTTAAGTTTGTTTTACCAAGCCTGTCCGTTCATACTGATTAATTACAGAAACGCAATTTGATAAAACAAAGCCTATTAATAAGCATCTACTCTCCAACTACCTCAATAAAGATATTGTATGGAAATATATAGCATGTTCTTTTTACCTCTAAACTTTCAGCTAGAGCGTTAGTTAACCTCCAGTGCCATCTTTCTGCCAATGCCACTCACTATAAGTAAGAAGGGACAAGGAAATTTTAAAGAGAGTGCTGGAATCCAATCCTGCCATGAAGACGACTGTGTTGAAAACCGTAGCCCAAGGATGTAATAACCTATACACCTAAATCTGATATGACAATCCATTTCGGTGTTGTAGCACAGGGGCAAAGTGGACCTCTGACAGTCTGACTCCTCACTGTCAGCTTGGGTTGGCTGGTTCATATTTCCTACTGTGTCTCCGCCCAAGACGCGGCCAGATAAAAATATCCACAATAGCAGACAGGCAGACCCTCGTGGAGTTGTGTTTCGGTGTTCTCTTTCCTTTCATTCTTAAAAAATGCAGCTCAGCTAACTTTGCCCAAAGTCTGGAGTTAGTGTAGCAATGCAGGACAGAGGAACCTTCACTTTGTAGCTGGGAGAGACCTTGACACAGTGTGACTTTCCCCTCTGATTTGTTTTTGACAGAGGGTTTTGTTTTCCTTTCTTGTTGTCACACTGGAGTTCAGGAAATGTTTAGAGGTAGTTCTCAGTTCCTATCCTGCTTGAAATTCTTTGCAAATAGAGGAGAGCAAGCCTCATGCCAAGGTATTTGTTGATTTCCCATCTGCTTTTCACACCATCCAAGACTTTTGGCGAACAAACTCACTAATAACTTTGATTAGCTACTAACCTCAAATCTATTACACTAGATTCTTAATTTTTGTCACTGACAAAACCCAGTGGGCAAGGGCATAGGGACAAGGGGGGACGGGGGGACATGTCCCCCCAAATGTTACAGACAGGCAGTGTGGTCCCCCCCAATAATATAACATTTTTTGTAAGATTTATGGTGTGTCCCCCCCAATATCAAACTCGAGCTGCCATCATCGTCTCCAGCAGTATGTCTGTCGGTATGACAACTGAGACATACTGCAGTTTGCAGATGACTCCAGGGTCGAAAAGGCCATAAAAAAGTATTTGTTTCAGGAAACTGACAAAGTTACAAATCATATATATTCTGGCCTTACATTTTCTTTGATCGGTTTGATATGGTAACACAAACGCATGTTTTTGTTGTGAAAAATTTGGCCAATACTTAAACAGTGCACTTTATGAAAGACCAATGTGTATCCCCTTTTTCATTCGTTCTTGCCATGTGGGGCGAAGAAACCCCTGCCGAAATGAAAGTAACTATAATGGTTTGAATGTTACTCCATTGGATGTTCAACCTAGAGGAATGTGTCCATGTAGCTCAGTTAGTAGGGCATGGCACTTTCATGGGTTGTGGGTTTGACTTGGTCAGTCGTCAACTGAATGTAGCACATTTGTCGCCTTTGAGATTCATGGCAGATATAAAGAATGCCTACAAATAATTTACAGCATGGCTAAAAATGTGTGGGGTATTGACTCAAACAGTCGCACACCTATTTATCACTGAACGTGATGTCAACCCTCTTTTATGTAGGTTTAACATGACTTAACACGACGACACACTACTAGCACTGTAAGTATTAGCTTCATGTTCAGAAGAAGTCTGAACACATGTGATACATTCAATTACTTGTGCAGTACTAGATCCATTTACCTAGTAGATAAGGTTTATGATGATGATGATGATGATGAAACTTAGTAGTCCTGCTAATTAAATGGCATTGAGCCATCTCTCATTCTCTCCGTCTTTTCGTGTCTTCCACCACTCATCCTACCTCCACCTCTTTGTAGGAGGGTGGGTATGATTGATTGATGTGCCACGTTTTAGAGACTGGCATACATATTAATCAATTGCAATCTTGAGGCTGCAGACTTAGCCAGTCTCAGAGTTGACAGGTAACAGTTTGGTTGGTTAGACGGTTAAATGTTTTGGTTACCTATGGGTGGATCGGGGAGGTATTGTAGAGACCTGGCAAATACTTTTGAAGTTTGTTGAGGTCCACCCAGGCTAAATGTTACATGTTATTTTTATTACCTCTACAAACACTGAGAACCAGACCACATCTTATTTATGATGCTTTTCTTTAGGGTCCATTCAGATTGAACAGATCTGTGTTATTATACTTGTAATTTTACCCACTTATGTGTTGCCCTTAACAAATCTCCAATTAGCTCCCTCTGTATTTCTCTCGATCCTTTCTCCCTATTCTTCTCTCTTACTCTGCCTCTCTTTCTCCTACTTTTCTGCTTTCCGTCTCCCTCCATTTTCTGTCTGTCTTTATCTTCCCCTCCCCTGCTCCGCTGCCTGTCACTCTGCCCTCCCTTTGGTGTGGTGCTGGGTCAAGGGGAGGGGGACGTCTTTGCTGAAACTGGTGTCTGGCTGTGGGGGGAGTGGGCGGTGCTTACTGTCTTCTCTGGGCTCTAACGAGAGTGTGATTCATGGCACAGGGGGCTCCCAGGGGACAGGGTTAGATGTGCTCTCCCGGGACCACAGATATTTTATCTCCACATAGCCAGACCAGCGCTGGTCTAACAGCTCTGCTTGAACTGTGTGTGGGGCCCCGTTCTGCAGGCAAATAATATTGTGCCACATCTGATCAATACGGTTCAGTCTTAAATTAATCATTGGTCTATCTATTTTTGAATATGGCTTGTTTAGGGCTACAAAACAACAAGTCTAAATTAAAGTTCACTGTCATTTACATTTTGTATACACTCTTATTCAGACCAAACTCAGTAATTATTGCATACATTTTCATAATGAATACATTATGTAGCAATTCATGGGAATTGTATTTTCAGTCAACAATGGAAAAGTGTTTTCCAGACACCATACATTGCTGCTACAGCTGAGATGAGAACAGGGTCAAGCTGCTGTGCAGCTCTGCTACACAGCTAATTGTCTACTGTTGATTTTCCAGTGTTAACTATACCATGTTAACTGAGGTGATAAATTAACACTTGTGAGTGCTAAATTAACACAATAGAACCACAGTGTTGGTATTAAAAAACAGTGTTAGTTCTCAGAGTGTTACCTTAACACTAGCAAAACCATCACATTTTCCCAGAATGCTTTTATTTTTCAGAATTGTTTGTTTTAATACATTTTCTGCTTTGTGCATTCATGAATTGATTACTTTAAATGTAATTAATAAACAATAATAATATTTTATACTTTTCAAATATAATACAAACTGTAAGTGGTATTATTAATTGTAACCGTTACTGAGATTAGTTTTCCCGTCAATGTAGCTAGTCTTGTTCAATTTGTAGTACTTCACCATTGCACTTCTATTGACTGCAGGTTGTGGGTGATAAAATGTTACAACTGTTGGATATTCCTTCAGTTGGATTTTCAATATAAAAATATAAAAATGTTTTAAATCTCACAGTGACTGTCATCGTGGTATAAGAGCTGTAAAAATGATCTTGTCACATTTTCTGAAGAAGGCATGCTGTGAAAAATGCAAATTGGAAATGAACACTCCTAGTTTAAGGGAATAACGCAGTTCAGTGTTAAAAATACACTGTGGTTTAAAAACAACTACACTGTGAGTGTCCAATTTAACAATATTAACAAGTTACAATTTTAACACTATCGAAAGTGTTCATTTAACACTTACAGTGGTTGACATATAAAACCTGGGAGTGTTTATTTTAACTCTGAGAGTGTTAGATTTGCTGTGTAGATGGAGAGCATGGTTTTAGGGTTTAGGCTGTTGCTCAAGAGCAGTAGGAGAACATGCTGTTGGAAGTGCGCTTAATAACCTTTCAGTTGTCATATACATTTTTCCAGTTAAAGGTCCAAATTCCTATCTGTCTGTTTACCTAAAGCTCCAAGCTGCACTCTGTTCAGTTGTTTTTCACAAATAACAAACCTTCAGTGTTGCGAAGTCCACACTTTCCACACAGTATCCCATTATTTCAATAAAATTTAGCAATTAAGCTTCTGAAGAAATTCAATATTCCTGATTTAATGTTGTGATGGTATGCACATTTTAATAGTACGCTGCACCACCACTTGCAATGCAGTGGTCAAAATTATCTTAGACAACACATTTTAATTAATGGAGGTCTTGAAAGACAGTCTTCATGGAAGTGTTGACCTTTCTCTATGCGTCACTGACGTGAAGAAGCAATTAGCCATTTTGTTTTACTCTGCTTCAATGTGGGTAAGAGGGAATAAAGGGACTTTTGGGAGATGCCCTTGAGAGACCTGGTACAAGCTACGGTACATGCAAATCTCATTAGCATAGTACGGCACAATGTATAATTTCCATACAATTACTGGGCATTATTTTGTCATTGTTTAGCAGCAGCCTACTTATCCCAACCTCCCAAGCTAATTCCCTGCTTGCCAGAATAGATTTTTGATATATAACAAAAAACAAGATAAAAATGTTTTTTCCCCCCTAAAAGACCCAATATCCTAAATATTACAACAGCCAATTCTAAGGGATGTAGGTTTCTGTGCAAAACAGCAAATCCGTACAAATGTGACCCTTACTCAACATCTAACATCTCCTATCTGCATGTCTGTGCTCAGGGGCTTCATCTATGACAGCCGAAACAACCTTCAGATGAGGGGCCTGGTGGTCCTACTGATGTCCAAGGCAGCTGGTCCCAGCCAAAACACCGCCTCAGATCTCATCTCACAAGACATGGTCTGTGGCATCTACCCCAGGTAAACACGCCTCTCTGGAGCTGTCGTCACATTCCTCAACAGCTTAATTTCCTTAATTCTTTTTTACTTCCGCTAAGTTAGTTAAAATATAAGAAAATAATTGTACATGGCTCCTATGTAATCTGACAGCAGCATCTCTATACACCAGCTCCAATTGAGATCCCTTTATCCAGTGACGTCACTCCTTCATTCAATCTCTCCCACACAGTGTGTTGCCCTGAACACTGAATTTCTTCAGATGATCACTATACGACCTTGCCAAGTGGTTACCAGAAGTCGTTGTTGTGTTTGGCAGGTGGTTCACATAGTGTCTGAATGGGCCTTTTCTTGCTCTTTGCTGGCAAGCAGAACTGCCTCTGGATCAGGGGTTGAAGTTTGTCAAGCATTGCCGATGTGGGGACATGGTGGGGGTATTGTGTGGCTGCTGTAATGAATATGCTTACAGTCAGATTTATTAAGTTATTAACCATGGGCCCCAGCTATTCAGATTAAAGAGAATGAATGGGATCTTGATAAGTCTAATGTGATTTTTCATTTGCCTTTATTTCTCATTCCCTAGCTACTTTGGCTGTCTTAATTGCTTGCAAATTTCATAGCGGATGAGGTTCAAATCTGCTCCAAGACTTCCCTACAAGAGACTAAATCTCATGTCTCGTGTACCATACACAAATGCCAATGTAAATTTTTTTGGTTAATTCCACTACTGTTTTCAGTATTATGTGCCCCCTCTTGAAAGAATAATGGCCTTTTGTTTTACATTTTTGTTATTCAGGCAACACATTAACAGTGATTGTAGTACATTCTTCCTTACAGAATATTTCCAGATCTTTGAGATCTTTTGGTCTGGACTGCCCTCTAAAATTCCAACTGAAAGTTTTCAATGGGATTTAAATCCATAGACTGAGGTCACCAGGAGATATAGTACTTGTGGCAGCTAAAACTAAAATCTATCCTGACCCTGATGCACACATCCATATTAGAGTTCAATGAAACTCCAATATTTTTGGGGTCAGTTAACAATTTATTTTATGGATTTTAAATTAGTTTGATGCGTGTTTGTCTTTATTGATTTGGATCCTAACAGGAGTCTAAGTTTTTTGGGCCAAAAAGACAATATGTATCATTGACAGTATGTATCAGGGTATTTATTTGACAGTATGTATCAGGTTTCTAATTTGACAGTGGGTATCAGGTTTCTAATTTGATAGTGGGTATCAGGTTTCTGATTTGACAGTTGGTATCAGGTTTCTTATGACAGTAGGTATCAGGTTTCGTATTTGACACTAGGTATCGGGTTTCGTTTTTTACACTAGGTATCAGGTTTCTTATTTGACACTAGGTATCAGGTTTCATATGTTTCAGGTTTCGTATTTGACACTAGGTATCAGGTTTATATTTGAAACTAGGTATCAGGTTTATATTTGACAATAGGTATCAGGTTTCATATTTGACAGTTGGTATCAGGTTTCCTGTTTGACAGTACGTACCATGTTTCATATTTGACAGTATGTCTCAGGTTTTGTATATGACACTAGGTATCAGGTTTTGTATTTGACACTAAGTATCAGGTTTCGTATTTGACAGTAGGTATCAGGTTTACTATTTGACACTAGGTACCAGGTTTCGTATATGACAGTTGGAATCAGGTTTCATGTTTGACAGTAGGTATCAGGTTTCGTATATGACAGTTGGTATCAGGTTTCGTATTTGACAGTAGGTATCAGGTTTCGTAGGTATCAGGTTTCGTATTTATCAGTATGTATCAGGTTTCGTACTTGACAGTATGTATCAGGATTCATAGTTGACAGTAGGTATCAGATTTCGTATTTGACATTATGTATCAGGTTTCCTATTTGACAGCATATATCAGGTTTCCTATTTGACAGCATATATCAGGTTTCCTATTTGACAGTAGGTATCAGGTTTCCTATTTGACAGTAGGTATCAGGTTTTTTATTTGACAGTTTGTATTAGGTTTCGTATTTGACAGTATGTATCGGGGTATTTATTTGACAGTATGTATCAGGTTTCTAATTTGACAGTTGGTATCAGGTTTCTTATGACAGTAGGTATCAGGTTTTGTAGGTATCAGCATTCGTATTTGACACTAGGTATCAGGTTTCGTTTTTGACACTAGGTATCAGATTTCATGTTTGACAGTAGGTATCAGGTTTCGTATACGACAGTTGGAATCAGGTTTCATGTTTGACAGTAGGTATCAGGTTTCTTATATGACAGTTGGTATCAGGTTTCGTATTTGACAGTAGGTATCAGGTTTCGTAGGTATCAGGTTTCGTATTTATCAGTATGTATCAGGTTTCGTACTTGACAGTATGTATCAGGATTCATAGTTGACAGTAGGTATCAGATTTTGTATTTGACATTATGTATCAGGTTTCCTATTTAACAGCATATATCAGGTTTCCTATTTGACAGCATATATCAGGTTTCCTATTTGACAGTAGGTATCAGGTTTTTTATTTGACAGTTGTTATTAGGTTTCGTATTTGACAGTATGTATCGGGGTATTTATTTGACAGTATGTATCAGGTTTCTAATTTGACAGTTGGTATCAGGTTTCTTATGACAGTAGGTATCAGGTTTTGTAGGTATCAGCATTCGTATTTGACACTAGGTATCAGGTTTCGTTTTTGACACTAGGTATCAGGTTTCGTTTTTGACACTAGGTATCAGATTTCGGATTTGACAGTTAGTATCAGGTTTTGTTTTTGAAATACATATCAGGTTTTATATTTGGCACTATGTATCAGGTTTCGTATTTGACACTAGGTATCAGGTTTCGTGTTTGACAGTAGGTATCAGGTTTCGTACATAACAGTTGGTATCAGGTTTCATATTTGACAGTAGGTATCAGGTTTCGTAGGTATCAGGTTTCGTATTTGACAGTAGGTATCAGGATTCGTAGTTGACAGTAGGTATCAGGTTTCGTATTTGACATTATGTATCAGGTTTCAAATTTTACAGTATATATCAGGTTTCATATTTTACAGTAGGTATCAGGTTTCCTATTTGACAATAGGTATCAGGTTTCCTATTTGACAGCAGGTATCAGGTTTCGTATTTGACAGTATGTATCGGGGTATTTATTTGACAGTATGTATCAGGTTTCTAATTTGACAGTAGGTATCAGGATTCTAATTTGATAGTGGGTATCAGGTTTCTAGTTTGACAGTAGGTACCAGGTTTCCTATTTGACAGTATGTATCAGGGTATTTATTTGACAGTATGTATCAGGTTTCTAA
>JACXGM010001159.1:0-13742 GCA_016801145.1 Umbra pygmaea
ACCAATTATGGACCTAACACTTAAGGGATAAACTAAAAACCTGGAATGGACTAAACAGACATGAACTGATACTAAGGAGTGGCTGACAACACAGACATATCCACAAGAGGGCAGCAGGATGGGAACATTTACACAGAAACACAGGCAAGGCTACAATAAGAGTCCTGGTATAGTCTGGGGCCAAAGGGTAACGTTACACCTACACAGTGCGACGTCTGGTCTCGCTCCCAGTGGGAGAATGCTGTTGGGGTTATTTACTGCACGCCTCAATGGGAAAGTGCTTTCCTTCAGAAGTGGACACACCCTAGAAACACATCCCATCAAATGCACATCGAAGCACCCACACAGACACACATTGCTGGAGGGCTGACTTACAAACTGGAGGCCCTGGTATCTGGCGATGGGGAAGTCTTTGACAACATAGGTTGGGGAGTAGATACAGGCTGGCAGCACATTCTCCAGATGAGATGCCTCGATCAAAGGGGCTGGGAAGAGAGAGAGGGGGAGGAAATCATATTTGGAAAATGCATACAAATTATACCAAAACACAGGCAACCCAGTTGCATATGAAAAACTTTCTGTGACAGTACCATCCTGGTGTCGCAGTGAGCTAATTTCATAGGAAGGATGGCAAATATGTAGCCTAGTCGTCAAAAGCACTGGGCCACTAACTGCAAGATTGCTGTTATAATATTTCAGCTGATAGTAAAACAAAATCTGCACTGAACCCAAATGTTTCCTGTAAGATGCTCTGGTTAACAACATTTGAGAGAAATAACATTTGCATGCCTACAAAATGTTTCTGGGATCCCATGAAACATGGCACCAAAAATGTACATGTTGTTCATTATTTGTTGTTCAATACTGGAATCTGAGGAGTGAGTAAATGACACATGGATTTACAATGTCAAAATGTGCAATGTATTTTAGATGCAGTATACTTTAGGTATTTATTATATAAAGCCGTTAGCATAATTATTGTTATTAACACAGCACTGTTCAGGTCAGAGGATTGTTTTTGTCATGACTGACCTGTATTCCCCATCTGCCCTCTGCCTACCAGAGGATCATTTTTGGAACATAGTATGACACATGAGTCAGCGCATACAAGTGTATAATAAAATAAACAATTACACTGAATGGCAGCATTCAGAGTTTAACACTCACAATCTGTGTACAATTGATTTTGACCAAATAGAAATTACTTGTGCCATGTTAAACCAAACAAAAAACAGACGTGACATGCTGAGCAAATCCTCAGTGTTTCCACAATGGTTAGGAGGAATGTGTGGACCCCCTTGGGTTTGAAATTGTACCTTTCAAGATATTTGAGAAACACACTTCTGTTGTTACTTTATACCAAATAAATACAGGAATATAGAGAATTGTTCCGAAAAGAAGAAACAGACCTGTAAAGAGAAATTAACATGGCTAATGGTGGTAGGTGCCCATTAATGAACAATGTTATACTTACTGCTATAGAATGTGTCCCGGGGGTCTGGTTTGAGCATGTCTGCTCCATGCTGGCTGCTGAAGTAACTGTTTCCCTGGGACTGTTCCTCTGCTTGCGGGAGTCTACTGTGACTGGCTTGTGTCTGAGGGATGTGATCGACACTGTTCATCTTCAAGCTGGACTCATCTAGAACAGTGAGGAAAAACGAGAGAGCGGTATGTTTATTGTGCTTCAGTCACGTTTAGGCAACACCTGGTGCCCTCTCATCCAAAATCACAGCTCCAACCTCTGTTTGTGTGTGAATCACTGGACAGATTTGAACCGCACATGAGGCTACATGAACCCCAGCATTGAACCCCACATGAGGCTACATGAACCCCAGCATTGAACCCCACATGAGGCTACATGAACCCCAGCATTGAACCCCACATGAGGCTACATGAACCCCAGCATTGAACCCCACATGAGGCTTCATGAACCCCAGCATTGAACCCCACATGAGGCTACATACCAGAGTCAGAGCACAGGTGTCAAAAATGGTGCTTTGTTGCAGTGATACCATACTGACACTAGAAATTCACATGAAGGGAGGTTTAGAGTTTAGAAAAGGAAACGTGATGAGTGGTAGAAGACAGGAGGAAAACAAAGGACAGAACAAGAGGAAATGAGTGGTGGGAGAGACACGAGACAAGACAAGCTGGGAAAAGGAATTGGACAAGAGGAGAAGAGAGAGTATAATTACACCAATCGATGGTCGGTAAGAAGAGGCGAGAGCCAGTGATTTATAGAGTGTCAGGAGCAAAGCCTGATGGGAGGAATGCTTCATAATTAAAGGGGCAGCCGGAGTCGTTTTTTCGAATCCCACATGGGATTGTGTCTGAAACAAAGGGCTACTGCAAGAAGCATGTTTCCGGTTTGTAAAGTAAGACAGATTGTTTGTAGGTGAGCGTGTGTCTGTGTTTGTGTGTGGGAGGTAGACACAGTGTCCAGTTTATTTAATATAAAAAAAAGAATAACTGTTCAAAGCTGATGGGCGTCCACCCCAAAGCCTGCTTGGTACACCTGTTCTTGGCGCATGTATTTCTGACTGTCAGAGGAATTTCCAACTGTGTATAGAGAAAGGATTTACAAGATGAGTTCAAACTGAGTTCAAGAGCAGTTTGAAAAGCCTTGGTGTGTGAATGCTTGTCTTTACTGTGTGTGTGTGTGTGATTTGCACAGGCTCTTCTAGAGCCAAAAACAACCAGTCAGATACCATTGGAAAAAGTCAGTAGGACACATTAGATTTCTAACAACGATGCACACACATACTCACAAACATACACAGACATGCACGGTCACCAAAAATTACTTTACTAGTCCTAGACTTTAAACATATCCTGAATCTCAGCCTAACCTCAATAACTTAATATGTATGCCTAAATCTAATTTAGCTCTAATGAATAATCCTAGCCAGTAATGCATTACCCCATTGTTTTTTCATACAAATCTAACATTACCCCTAAACATAACCCTAACTCTAACCCTAACCTGTTCATACAGAAAGACAAAATCACAACCACATGTTGCCCTCAGCCCTGCTTCGACTAAGCTGCCAGAAAGGAAAGGGTTAACAGGGTGCCAGCCACTGACATCATGGCTGCCAAGGTACCTGTTGCTAGGCAACAACCTGTGTCTGCGACCCAATGATATATAACTTGTAAGTTCTCACTAATGATGATCATTAGGTCACAGATTTATTGACCTTCCGTTACAGTGCAGAAATAATGTCGGCTTGACATAAATGCATACGTTAAACTTAGATATGCATTGCATTATTGGGAAAGAGTAATGGGTGCTTCTAAAGCGTAAATGTTCCAGAACAATGCTGTGCTTCTGGGTATGCACTTTGGACAAAGAGAACCATGTACAGAAAGATGAACTTAAGTGATGATTAGGGTTTCAAACAGTCAGAAACATTCCGAAACATTTTCCATGGGAAGTTAAGCCTGGGAATTTGGGGAATTTTGCTTTGATTAACCAAAAAACAAATTGCGTACAGTGAACCTTTTTAATGGGCAATTCTAGGTCTTGTGGCATATTTTGGTTAAGCTATCCCCAATTCAATGGAATTGCAACACATGGTAATCACTGTGCACACTTCCATCACATGTACAGCTGATTCTCAAGATCTTGGACACTAATGAGGTGCTATTGAGCATCTCAAGATCTTGCAGACTAATATAACTTAACCTTTGTGTCACAATAAAAATATTTTGCACCAGATGTCACGTTGATGCAGAATTCAGCATTTTTTCTTATGCAGAAAAACAACAGAAAAAAATATTAGTTTGCATTCTAAAAATGCTGGTGTATCGGTATGTAGACCAGACGTATCCTTTGTTTTTTGGAAAGCCATGATATTCAATTTGTTTCCAGGTGTCCTGACTTATATAGAAAAAATCATGTTATGTCCCGTATTTTCACTTTGCCAGTTTTTTCATTGGTCCGACCTACTGCCCATTGAAATGTGACAGGTTATCATGATTTGCCACGCCTGTCAATCTTTATTTTATACAGTCTATGATCCAATCACATTTTAGTTCTCACGAGCTGTCTTATAGCAACTGTGTGCACAAATCTTAACCAACATTATGAATGCTAATGCACTACAGCAGCCTATATTATAGCTTACGTTAGCTGAATTGTAATAAAGTTTCTATGAATTCTGATGCAATAGGCTACTGCACATTATATGTAAGCGGCAATGACCAATGTCTAAAATGGAACATGAAACACAGGCATCTTCACTGATGATCTATATTGGACACCAGAAAAATCCCAACAGGCTGTAACAACCATGAAGACAATGTTAATTGTTAGAGTACATTTAGATTAAACTCATTAAAGACTTGTAATGGTTGTCCATGGTGCAGTGTGGAGTTAAGACAAATGCAAAAGGTAGAGATAAAACATTTTTATTCCTAAAATGTACAGTACACAAAATCAACATAGCCACGAGGGGCAAAACACTACTCCGATATAGACACATAACAATGGTGCACCGACTTACAGGGAAACAATCCCAGACAATTTGACAACATTCAAATACTGCTTAAATAGACAGACAATGAGTAATCGATGTCAGCTGTGGAATCAAAGAACCTATTAGAGTAAAGGAAGCATGTGATTAGTAAGACCATGTGACTTAAAGAGCCGGAACTGAAACCAAAACAATACACAGGGTAGAAACTATATAGAATGAAACACAGAGGGGAAAACACAAAACACACGTCAGGATCCATAAGGGAACCCTGCCAGGAGAAGAGCCGGTCTACGGAGAGCCTGTCCACTCTCTATTAAACCCCATTGTACCGAATTCGGTTGCAGTTGCACCACAGTTCCACCAGGGGTGATTGCGGGCAAATGCAAAATGAATGGGAGTCTATGATGTCTAAATTTGTCTCTTTTAGCCTGATTGTCGATGAGAAATCTTAGATTTGATTGTAGTGTAACATAGATTATAGGTCGAAAGTTGAATAAACGAGTACAGTACTTTAGATTTCTTACAGTTTGAGTCGTTGTTGCCCATAACACGCTAGCATTCTGCTAATGAATGCTGATTGGTCAGTGGAATGATTACGACCAGAGATCCCGCTTGATGGCATCCAAAGCAAAACCAGCCTATCTAAAAGGTGGACCTTTTTGCCCAAGTTCTTTTTTGTCCCCAGCAGGTCCCCTGCAGGTTGCTGGCACTCTTGTTTGCCTATCATTTTGTATGTACTGTGAAACTTACATGGAAAATAATTGAATTTAAGTACTTGTTGTGTTATTCTTGTGTTCAGGAATACAGGATACATGGTACAGTATTGCCACCTTAAAAAACAGCCAATGTCCTTCTCAATAGTGATAATTATCAAAACAAATTAGAAAAAGAAAATGCCTTGCAGATGTACACTGATACATTTTTCAAATAGTGGGTAAGGGTTGTCCTATTTCTCATTTCCCAAGGACGTAAAAAGTTAACTATGTGCTCCTAAGTTAATTGCCAAAAGCCTCTCAATTTACGACTCAATGTCAATTTGCATGGGCTACCACAGATCGAAAAGATACTTGTTGAGAGGGGGGACTCTTCCCTTGTGAATATTTCGGAATGCTCTTTAAAACATTAGCAAACCAAAACTTTCCTGCATGTGTATTGACAGGGAGAGCCTAAACTGTCAGCTATGTTGTCTATGCCTTGAGAGAAAAAAGGAAGTGACTCAGAGCTTTCCGTAAAGTAGTATCTCTGGCCATACGATGTTAATGACGTCATTGACATTTTAAAAGGCTTTTTAGAACAAAAAAGCGACTTTCAAAAAATCTAACACCCAGCAGTGTGTATTTTCTTTGCCTCCCCTTTCGAATGCAACATTCAAATATTAGAGAAAAAATTATATCCTGAGAAAAGTAGATTTTGAGGGGTATAGCTTCATAGACCTCCAATCATTTTGCACTCACCCGTGACCGCCCTCATATGGAACTAGAGTGGAACTGCAACCAGTTCAGAAGCCGGAAGTTTTCTGAGAGTGGACGTTCTCGTGATCAGATTCTGCTAATAGGGCTGCTTGAAGTGAGGAGACAGTGGTTTTTGTTTCCACAACTGCCTCTGCAACCAAACAACTATATGTACAAAGTAACATTGTGAAGCCTCTAACATTTTAGAAAACTCTTATAACATACAGTTTGCAAATGCAGTATTTGATACATTGCCAATTTTGCAGGTTTTCCCAATTACAAAGCATGTAGAGGTCTGTAATTTTTATCATAGGTACACTGGAACTGTGATTTTTTTATTTATTTAAAAAAATCACATTGTATGATTTTTAAATAATGAATTAGCATTTTATTGCATGACATAAGTATTTGATACATCAGAAAAGGAGATATTTCATACAGAAACCTTTATTTGCAATTACAGAGATCATAGGTTTCCTGTAGTTCTTGACCAGGTTTGCACACACTGCAGCAGGGATTTTGGCCCACTCCTCCATACAGATCTTCTCCAGATCCTTCAGGTTTCGGGGCTATCGCTGGGCAACAGTGTTGCCACAGTTACTTTAAAAAAGTAATCTGATTACTGATTACTCCTTCAAAAAGTACTTTTACTTTACAGATTACTTGGTTTTAAAAGTAACTAAATTAGATTACAAGTTACTTTATTAGTTACATTCAGCAGCTGCCGAAAACACCCCCACCGCCATTCTTGGCCTCACATATTTAACTGTTAACACTGTACTATTTATAATCTACATTGTTTATAAATGTAACTAATAAATTATTTTAACATTTTTCTTTTTTTAAATAATAGCGCTCGTTTTAATTCACTGCAATACTCATTGTTTATTCATTATAGAGATAGTGAATTGTAACCAAATGCAATTGTATTGTGTGTAAAGAAACAATACGAGTATATGATAGCAAATAAAATAATTTAACATGTTTTTAATAACTTGTTATTAATAAGAGTAACAATTACGTTGTAC
Source organism: Umbra pygmaea (assembly GCA_016801145.1). Classification (NCBI taxonomy): domain Eukaryota; kingdom Metazoa; phylum Chordata; class Actinopteri; order Esociformes; family Umbridae; genus Umbra; species Umbra pygmaea. The sequence goes on from JACXGM010001159.1 coordinate 6,958, forward strand.
ACACAATTTGATTGAATATATTGTCAGTGTCAATACAATAGACTAATTTTAGCAACACTTGAACATAGACACACTACCTATCTATGCAATGAATTAATGATTCATTTAATGATTTATTAATTCATCATTGAATTAATGGTGCATTTTACACCTAGGCCTTCACTATCTTCCCGAAATTAAAATGCATTATAATAACCTCACAATGAAATTCTAGGGCTATAGTTTATTGTCATTCGGCATATAATGCACCCCATATTCATAGTGAAGATAAGTTTATTCCACTTGATAAAGGTTATTTAACACAAGGCTCAACACCTGACTTACAATACACTAATTGACCCGACATGACAGAAACCATAAGAATGTACCACTATTACGCACTATATGGGCCGATACCACTTTTTATGGAACGAGTACAAGTACAGAGTATTTCATTTTGGGTACTTCCTGATACAAGTACCGATAGGAGTACTTTAAGAACTATGCCAAATATCACATTGAACAAGCTAAAATATGCTATTTCTTAGATGTTGATCAGCCAATTCAAATATAGAAAAGTAAATATTCCTACATATCCAGAAGAACATTGTTTACATTGCAGGTCAAGAATGTGTAATATTTATTACAAATGTCATTGGTTTATGTCTCCTTCCCTAATTAGCTAAAGTGGGAGAAACACTTTGTAAACGCAAACGCAATAGATGTTTGTGTTCGAATTTGCCAAAGAACACACCCAACATGGTAAAGTCGAAATCTGATTGGTTAAAAATATGACAATTAACAACATGGTCCTGATGGGCTTCAACAGCAGACGGTATTCACTCTGAATTCTGAATACCTGCAGTCTACCCGGAGACAACACAGATGAAAAAATCTTATTGGATAAAAGCTTTAATTTATATGAGCTGTGCTAAAAGCAAGGCAACTGAAAAGAACGTACTGTATAGACTAAATGAAATTAACTTTGTAAGCTGGAAGACCCAGCCACTACCCATCTTCAATGATCTTACTGAGGGAAGGAGGTTGTTGGCCAAGATCTCAAGAAACATGGCCCCAACCATTCCCTCCCCTCAATACGGTGCAGTCGTCCTGTCCCCCTTTGCAGAAAAGCATCCCCAAATAATGATGTTTCCACATCCATGCTTCAAGGTTGGGATGGTGTTCATGGGGTTGTACTCATCCTTCTCCTTCTTCCATAGTTTAGACCATAAAGCTCGACTTTTGTCTCATCAGACCACATAACCTTCTCCCATTCTTCCTCTGGATCATCCAGATGGTCATTGGCAAACTTCAGATGGGCCTGGACATGTGCTGGCTTGAGAAGGGTGACCTTGCGTGCGCTGCGGGATTTAAATCCATGACGGCGTAGTGTGTTACTCATGGGTTTCATTGACACTGTGGTCCAAGCTCTCTTCAGGTCATTGACCAGGTCCTGCCATGTAGTTCTGGGCTGATCCCTCACCTTCCTCATGATCATTGATGCCCCACGAGATGAGATCTTGCATGGAGCCCCAGACCGAGGGAGATTGACCGTCATCTTAAACTTCTTCCATTTTCTAATAATGGTGCCAACAGTTGTTGCCTTCTAACCAAGCTGCTTGCCTATTGTCCTGTAGCCCATCCCAGCCTTGTGCAGGTCTACAATTTATATCTGATGTCCTTACACAGCTATCAGGTCTTGGCCATTGTGGAGAGGTTGGAGTCTGTTTGATTGAGTGTGTGGACAGGTGTATTATAAACAGGTAATGAGTTCAAACAGGTGCAGTTAATACAGGTAATGAGCAGTGATGCCGGTAACTCTAGTAACTAAAGTTACTCTAATCTGACCACTTTTTTCAGTAACGAGTAATCTAACGCGTTACTATTTCCGAACTATTTCCAAACCAGTCACTGTGCCAAGTCACTGTGCGTTACTGTCACTTTATATTTTTATATATTTTTGCTTTCTTCTTGCGTCTCCGGGAGTGAAGTCACGTATGCGACAAGTCATGTTTTCAGCATGAGGACAGTCGGAGCCGGCGCTAGGTAGGCAAGAACCGTTTGCCTAGCAACATTTATGCCAGCAACACAAACATGGATTTCAAAATAATAGCGCTAGTAATTCAATATAATAATCTTTGTTAACTCATTGCAAATGTAGGTAGTGTAATAATAATAATAATATACATGATATTTATATAGCGCTTTTCAATGACCCAAAGACGCTTTACAAAAACAAGAAAAACAAAGAACACAAAAAGGCAGAAACAACATCAAAGGGGCTATAGGCTTGCTTAAACAAAAAGGGCTTTAGGTGGTAGCGGAAGATGTCAATAGAGTCAGAGTCACATATGGATTGTGGTAGTGAGTTCCAGAGACGGGGAGCAACCCTGGAAAAAGCCCTGTCACCAAAACCCTGTAGCTTGGATCTGGGGATGATGAGGTGGCCTGCTGTACCAGAGCAGAGTGTGCGTGAGGGTTGATAATGATGAAGAAGGTCCAAAAGGTAGGGGGGAGCAAGTTGGTGGAGGGCTTTGTATGTCAGAATGAGTATTTTGTATTGTATGCGCTGTTTGACACAAAGCCAATGAAGCTTGCAGACAAACGTTCATGTGTTGCTAAAAATTAAATTCTGTCGGATGAAACAGACTCTAGTGAATGTTTTTGTCAAATGTAATCATGTTTTCACATGTGACACTGACAATATATTCAATCAAATTGTGTGTATAAAGTATTTGTTACTCTTATTAATAAAAAGTTAACATGTTAAATTATTTTTTTCATATCATATTCTGTTAATGTTTCTTTATACACAGTACAATTGGAGTTGGTTACAATGATTAGAGCAGTGAATTAAAACTAGTGCTAATATTTTGAACAAAAACGGTAAAAATAATTTATTAGTTACATTTATACACAATGTAGATTATAAATAGTAAGTTTCCATTACAGTGTTAACAGTTAAATATTTCAAGTCAAGAAAGACTGTCATTATTTTATTTTTAGAAAACCAAGTATTTATGTTAAGTGAAGTCAAGAAAGGCTGTCTTTATTTTTTTATTAAAACATGTATTCAACTTAAAATGTCAGGAGATACATTGTTGATGTTACTGTTAAAAATGCACTTCCAATAAAGTGTGTGTTGGCAAAACCGGTTGTAATCTTTATGTTGAAGCGATGGGGGTGTTGTCGGCAGCTGCTGAATGTAACTAATAAAGTAACTTGTAATCTAATGTAGTTACTTTTAAAATCAAGTAATTTGTAAAGTACCTAAGTTATATTTTAAAGGAGTAATCAGTAACCAAATTACTTTTTCAAAGTTACTGTGGCAACACTGGTAATGAGTGGAGAACAGGAGGGCTTCTTCTAGAAATACTAACAGGTCTGTGAGAGCTGGAATTCTTACCTGTTGGTAGGTGATCAAATACTTATGTCATGTAAGGAAATGCAAATTAATTATTTAAAAATCACACAATGTGATATTCTGAAATTTTGGATTCCGTCTCTCACAGTTGAAGTGTACCTATGACGAAAATTACAGACCTCTACATGCTTTGTAAGTAGGAAAACCTGCAAAATCGGCAGTGTATAAAATACTTGTTCTCCCCACTATACATTTAAATTTTTTTTAAATTTCTATATGTTGTGCCCTGAAAAATAGACATACATATATTAATGTAGCCAGGCCAAGTAATTTGTTTGAAGGAAAGGAATATTTAATATCATGCATGTGCAAGTCCATATTTACTGTAAAGAACACAGTTTTTTCAGTTGAGATGTATACTTGGGAACAGTTATATGGGATTTTATAGAGATCAATGATTTTTTTTCCTGTACATGTCTGAGCTAAACAATAATAACAGTCAAGACATTTAGCAATAGTATAGTTTTGTCTGTAAATGAAGCAGATCATTTTTTCATGATGATTCCTCACCACCACTCACCATTGTAGGTCTAGATCTCCTTCTTGTATTACATTCACAAAGTTGTAAGTACCAACAATGATTACAATGTTAATTACGATGTGTGCAAAGGCATGATTACGATGTGTGGTCAGTTTTTCACAGCACACTAATCCAACATATTACTCCTTTCATGAAAATGAAGTCAATTCACCAGTTAAAATTAAATCAATTTAATCCACAATTTTATCAATTTACCTAAAATTAATTTTACTCAAAACAAGTTGTGATTAGACAATTTTAGTTGTGTATGATCAGTGCCAGCCAGGGAAAGTGTTAGGGGATACATTTGTTGACATTATGTGGGCATTACTGTATGTGAAATAATGAGGGGGCAGTTACCCCACCTTACCCTATATGTAAAAAACACTAAAACGTTTTTTCCATGTTAAATGTGAAATAGTGAGGGTTGGATGAGAAATAAATTATCCTGTTATGCATATTGCAACATGTTTGGTTAATATAATGAGTTGTAAAAATAAATTGTGAATCTGTGTATTGAGCAGTCAGAACTACACTTTAAACAATATGTAAATGTGAGTGATGGAATGTCATAAATCCACTGAAGCGCTCGAATAGTTCAACAATGCACAGAATACTGTACATAATGTAGAGAATTTACCCACACTCAAAAATTAGGTTTCCGATCCCCAGGTCAATTTCAAGTAGGCCTGTCAACTATGATAAACTGACATATTATGGATACATATTAAGTATGACAGCAATATATATGCCTATTTCCTGCATTGTAGAGCACCGAGTACACCTACGTTAATTTATTAAATTAGAACGAAGGAAAAAACACAGACTTCTAAAAGCTAACACAACCTCTGCCAAAGTGTTCAGTATGTTGTGTAAAACAAATGGTAAGAATCCCAATACAATCCTATTTCTTTCCAGGTTGTCACACTACAAAATGTGGAAAATCTAAAAGGGTGAATATATAAATCTTTTTTTGCATATATATATATATATATATATATATATATATATATATATATATATATATATATATTGTAAACCCCTGACCAAAAGAACCATTTAAATAAGTATCGATCCATGATTACGCAAAATAAATAGTTACTTGCTATGGATATCTTAAAATGATCTGTGCTATTTGAATGCATGGATTCGTATAACATACTGACTTTAACTTTGGCAAATGATATATGTTTGAAAACATTTCAACTGGCAATTGGTAGCTAAATAGCTAACTATCGAGCTATTCCGGACATTTCTTTGTCTCCTTCCTACTCCAATGCACTGTAACAACCATAGTAGACCATATATGTACACTCTGAGTGTGAGCTGTAAGATTCTAATTATAGTAGGATATAGCAGAATATCAGATATTCAACTTGGTTTCTGGTCAGTAAATAACGTTATATCAGCTGTTATTTATTTACATTTCGTTTAGGGCCTAAGGGCCTCGGTGTAGACTGCACCTTGGCAACCATGGCTAGGGTTACAGCGGGTTGCGTTTCTTGCCATAGACTCAGTCAGAGAGTGGCGGAGCTAGAGGGGTGAATATCAGTCCTCCATCAAATCAAGGAGGAAGAGGTGCTCCTGGACTCTATCGTGGCTGTACGTGTTCCTGGTGCTGGGCCGAGTGATACCAACTGCCCGTGGCTTGGCACAACCGCGGATGAACCAGTGACAACAGGGCTTACCTCAGTTACGGTGAAGGATCCATGGCCACGACTGGGAGCTAAGCCAAAACATCAGGTCTGCTCCACTCCCTTGGCACCGTCATGTGAACCCTGGTTTACTGTACAGCGAAGGAGAGGCTCTGGGAGGCTATATGCGAACGAGTCAGCTGAGCAATTGCGTCTTACCAACCGCTTTGGAGTTTTGGAAGCTCAGGAGGCACCTTGTTCTTCTGGCAGGGCTTGTGAAACTCTCCCTTTTGCACCACGGCCCGGTTCCCCGATAACGTTCACTCTTAGCCCGCTAAGAAGACTCAAAAAGATATATCTTACCGAAGTTGTTCATGTTCTTAAGTGTGTTCCCCGAAGTCTCCCTTAGGAAGCTTCTTAACACGCTGCCTCTTAAGTGCGACGTTACAAAGGCGCTGTCCCAAGGGAAGGTGCTGAATTAGTTTGCATCGATTGCTCAGGAATCGATTTTTCACTTCACCGCGAAGGTGCATATGGCGTTTAGAAAGACAACACATTCTATGTAAATGAAACATTCCTCAAATTATTCCAGTAACATTTATTTTAGTATAGTTTAAATTATCAGTAAAATATAGACTACTAATTCAATTATCAAATTGTCAGTAATGTGTTCACACGAGATGTTGTTACTGGTAGACAAACCGTGTTTCCCTCGCTAACCATCCACTCTCCTCATCCCGTTGTCCCGCTTCTTGACGTGGATTTAACGACTTCTAAAAATGATGTAATACACTTTTTATTTTTTTTGGTTTACAGTTCCTAATCTGATTTTGGTATGTGTTAGTCTTTATAGTTGCTGAGCAACAGTCACACCAGTGACCGTGTCTGTGTGTGTTTGTACGCGCATTTTCATTAAAAATACTTGATCATCAACAAGATTGTATGTCATTCTGTCATCCTTAATGAGTCAACAACTGATTCTCTATTGCCATTGGAAACCTACACATAAAATCTTGCTCTATCTATGAGATACCTTATTTATCCACAAGGAAATTAAGCAAGTGTCAATCTAAGTGCACTGCACATTCATATATAAAGGCTCCTTTGAAGAGGCTGCGTAAAAACATTAGTTTATAATGTACATTATCTGTGTGTTTGACGATGCGTAAGGCTACGCATAAGCTATGCATGAGGCAAATCAGCAGAAAGGGCATCCTCTGACAACCAC
>JACXGM010001159.1:13842-29931 GCA_016801145.1 Umbra pygmaea
TGGGCATATGTCAACTTTTGACTGAGAAATTCTAAGGTGTAGGCTCCTTCGCCAACCTTAAGAGAAGCATGTCAATGATTGGCGTTGCATAGAGCACTTATGGAATGGACACAATGGCATGATAGAGTAAAGGTTTAAAGGATTAGAATCACACACAGAACATTTAATGGATGCAAGGTTTTAAAATACCATTTATTTTTCAAAAAAATAAACATTCCATCATAATACGAATCAAAAGAAAACTCCATTCAATCATGGATGATGGCTAATGATAGCTCAGCAAGTTATTCCAAAAAGAAAATATAAATCAATCAAAAAAATTTGCAATCAAAAGCTGCCTTGACTCAACCCCTGCAGCGTGCAGGGCAGCCCTCTGTGGAGGACCTCAACTTCTCCCTCTCCATCTTCCTCCTCATCGGCTTCCACCTCCTCCCCCTCCGGAATAGTTGCGCCTCCTCGCACAGCCATGTTATGGAGTATGGCCGTTGCCACCGTAACTGCGCTAGAGTTGTGAGGCTTCATGCGAAGTCCTCCTGCCAACTTGTGCAGGCACCGAAAGCGCAGCTTCCAGATTCCAATTGCACACTCGACAACGTTGCGTGTGCGACCGTGTGCTACATTGTAGGCTCTTTCTCCCACGACCTCGATGAAGCTCCCTGTAGCAAAAAACCTTAGCGCTGCAAGCAGCTGGACTTCAGGGCTTAAAACAAAATTCCGCCGCGTTAGCCTGGCAAGCGCAGGTCTGAGAAGGTCCAGCAGCTCCATGATGACTTGTCTTGGGAGGCGACATTTTTTTAATATAGCCACGTCAGGCAAAATGTCAAAAGTTTTGCAGAATAAAACAATTGACATGGCCACGGACTCTGAGTCGTCTTTGATTCAATACAAGGACACGTTGGATCACTGCCATAGTTGGTCGCTTACTGGACACCACCATGCTTACCCATGTATAGATCTTAGCCATTTAGAGCCAAATTGTTTGCCAGACTAATTATCAAAAGTGATTGCCAATTTAAACACTTTAATGACATTACGAAATAGCCTAGGCTAATTATCACATATTAGTTCTGATACCAAATTAAATCAATTTCATAAATAGGCCTGTATCCATTGCGAACACATTTACTATTAGTCTTAAAATGTCCATGAAATAATTGTTCAGGTACAACATTGTCAACATACCTTAGTTTGACTTGTACTGCTCTGCACTGATTTCTAAAAACTGCTGCACAGTGGTGGCGACTAGCGGTTTGAGCTCAAACACCGCTAAGAGAGAGCTTACGAATGGTCCAGACCAACCTTACGAAAGTGTGACTTACAGAAGATATACTTAGCGTACGAACGTTTCAGAAACCGTGCCATAAGGTTAAGAGAGAGGTTAAGGAATAGGTTAAGAACTACTTAGCGATAAGAACGTTTTGGGGAACCGGGTCCAGGTCTGTTTCCGGGATGAAGTACCTTCGCCGCAGTGAGCGACATTCCCCAGTAGGCCGTCGGTCGGTACCCGTAGCATCCGACAACATGCCTGTAGGAAGGTAACCAGGGAAAACTCCAACTATCCAATGAGCAAATCATGTAGCAAAACCTCGGTCCTTGAATCGTCTATGGTCCGGAATGTTTTTATTCGAAACGCAGAAATTTGCTGTTATCCAGGTGCCCGGGTTCTGGATCTACATGCTATGTTGAAGCCAACCCTGAGCAATCAGCCTTCGGTCACAGCTGTTGTTGTTCATGTTGGCTCAAACGACATCAGACTACAGCAATCAGAAAAGCTCAGAGAGGATTTTAAAACCCTGATTAATGACTTGATCGACTCTGGGAAACAATGTATTATCTCTGGCCCGCTGCCATCCCCACGCTTTAGTGATATGTATTTCAGGCGTATCCGCCAGCTACATATATGGCTCAAGGCATATTGCTATACTATGGGACTTCACTTTGTAGATAATTTTACTACCTTTTTGGATCACCCTAATTTATTTCTACAGGATAACCTACACCCTAACAGGTATGGTTCTAAAATCCTTTCCTTAAATATGTCTCTCAGTCTAGCTTCTTGTAGAGTTTATGAATGACACGCTGTATCCTCTGCTAACTATCATATGAGATCTAATGATGCCCTCTACTCCATTAGCAGGCTTGTGTCTGCTTACCATATACGAAATAAGAAGCATAGAGGTGTTGTTTTTAGTAATCTTATTCCTATCCCGTTGTAGATCTCTGTTAGCCCCAACAACTTAAATGTACCAGGTAATACACTGGCTTGTATTAATTTACCTCAAGATTTTAAAGACCATAAAGGTCTAAAAATTATGCACTTAAATGTGCGTAGCCTTTTACCCAAAATGGATTATATTAAGATCTGGGTATATCATGCCAAACCTGACATCTTGTTTTTAACTGAAACATGGTTGACAGTAAACCTCCTAGACTCTGAAGTTGCTTTGAGTGGATATAAAATTTATAGGACGGATAGAAAGAGAAAGGGTGGTGGGGTAGCTATTTTTGTAAGGGAAAATTTGCTAGTTTCAATACTGAAATCTGTTACAATTCCCAAGCAATATGAATTTTTATCTCTATGTTTAAAATTGGGCTTAAACTCAAATATAATAATCATAGGAATCTACCGCCCACCTTCCGCCAAGAATGTTTAATGGTTGAACTTACAGATCTAATTGCCTCTTGCGCCACCAGCGAAGTCTTAATAGCGGGAGATTTTAACATTGACTGGGAAAGTCATGACTCTGCATTTTTAAGAGATTTTAGTATTTCATTTAATCTGATGCAGCTAATTAAGACACCAACACGTCCAAATCTCAAAGACCCAGCTAAATCCACTTTAATTGACCTAATTTTTACAAACTCCCCTGACAAATATACTGCAAGTGGGGTTCTCTCTTTAGATATAAGTGACCACTGTCCTACTGTATGTATTCGGGATGTGCGCATACCTAGAGCTAAACCACGTCTTATATGACGGAGGAATTTTAATTTGGTTGATGAACAGGCGTTTTTAACTGATTTAAAATATAGTGGCATTGAATGCGTCACATCAATTGTTGACTCAGAGCTGGCCCTGCAGAAATTATGTAGCATTTTTAATACTATAGTAGATAAGCATTTTCCATTTAAAACACTTAGGGCTAGATTTATCAAGCAGTTTGCGGCTGTTTCCAGGCGCTAATTGGTCGCAAAGACGGACGTAACCGATGCGGGCTATTTACAAACCGGGCGCACTTGGGTAAAATCGCAGATTGCCTGCCACATGAGGGACAAGAGACAAGTTGCGCTTTCAATATTTGTTCGAGGGAGGGTCATGGGGAAAGTGGGAGTTCCACGCAAAAAGGTGGGAGGATACGTGTAAAGTGCGCCTAATTATATATTCCGTGGTATTTACAAAGACTGCCAGTAAGAGCGCGCCTCTATTCTGCGGGGGGAATTTACCGCCTCTTAAAAGCAGGTGTAAACCAGCAAGTGCATTTTCCTGTGTGTTCAAATATACATCAATGGCAGCAGTGACAGCAACAAATACACTTGGCTCAAAAAAAGACAAATGCCTCCATCTGTTCCATTTTTGATAAGCAATTTGCGATTATTGACATATATAACACTCTTAAATTACTTAACCACATCGGTTGACTTTACATATTAAAGATTTAGGCTAAACATATATGCCAAACAACGCCAACTGAACAGTATTACAAACTATACATACCTTAATTCTCATTCACCACTTCAGTAGTAGTTAGCATGTCTATTTCTGGTGGACATGAACTGGTTCTCCTCGATTGTGCCCGGTTGTACGCAACCTTCTCTTTTGTTCTGCGCTTTATGTCTTGTCACCGTTTTTTTACCTCCTCCATTTCTCTCCGTGTAGATGATAGAGAGTTGATTTAACTTGTTACGGTAATCCAAATTGCTTTTTTTCCAAGGGTGTGGATGTTCTGCCCTGTAATATGTTCAGGTTTGCTGTTACTTCAAGCACTAAGATGTTAATTTCTTCTTCAATAAATTTAAGCTTGCGCTTTCTTTTTCCGTAGGGAGATCCATGATAGATACATACGGGGCCATTGTTTGCACTTTTAGAGGCGCGCTAATGGAGGGCGGAGTATGCGCTGATTGCGAAATGAGTATCGGATTTGATAAATACTACGCTAAATGTGGAAGCATAGTGTGCGCTATTACCGAACTTGCATAAACAGACGCAGCGCAAACTGCGGTTGTGTTAGTAAATTCGGCCCATAGAGTTAAAAATAAGTCCAACCCTTGGTTTACACCTGAGCTTGCAGAAGTTTTGCTAAAAAGGGATGCTGCCTGGGCCAAAGCCCGTTTTACTGACACAAGCACGGATTGGCAATCATTTAGAACTCTAAGAAACCGTTGTGTAAAATTAGTCAGAAAAATAAAATCTGATTATATTGTCAAGACTTTAGAAGATTGTTCGTCAAACCCAGCCACGTTTTGGAAAACTTTTAAATCTTTAAATGGCTGTGTCTCCTTACTACCACATCTAATTAATAAAGTTTCCGGACCGATCACTGATAAAAATAAGATGATTGATGCTTTTAACTACCATTTTATTGCTGCAAGCAATATATTTGACTCAGGAGCAATGCCTTCTCAGTCTCATTTTGATTTATCTACTGGTGGAGAAAAACTGCTGGCAGATATGGAGCATGCAGAAGCTAGATTCTCTTTCAGACAATTTTCTTTGACAGAGGTCTTGGATGCTTTGGTATCTCTAGACTGCAAAAAATCTATAGGTGCAGATAATCTGGAACCTTGTCTGCTATAGTGTGGGGCATCTTTTATTTCCGGTTCAGTAACCCATATTTTAAATTTGACCTTATCCACTGGAATTATTCCCAAATTGTGGAAAGCTGCATATGTGTTACCTCTCCATAAGGGGGGCGATATCAGTGATCTAAACAATTATCAACCTATCTCGAAGCTTCCATGTCTAGCTAAGATCCTTGAATCATTGGTGAATGAGCAGTTACGTTCCTTTCTAGCTGAGAATAGTATTTTAAATGCTAATCAGTCTGGTTTTAGACCGGTGCATAGCACAATTACTGCATCAACACTGGTTGTAAACGATCTGGTAAATGCTTTAGATGCGAAAAAGGCCTGTGCTGCATTATTTATTGACTTGTCTAAGGCTTTTGACACTGTCGATCATGGTATGATATTGGAAAGGTTGTCATCTTTGGGCCTTAGCCAGGGTTCATGTTCTTGGTTCCGTAACTATCTTAGTGACAGAACACAGACTATTGTGCTGAATGGAACTATATCGGATAGTCTTCGAGTGCATAGAGGTGTTCCTCAGGGATCCATCTTAGGACCTGTGCTTTTTACATTATATATAAATTCCATTGGTCAAGTTTTAAACAATTGTGCCTATCACCTTTATGCAGAGGCTTGTACTTAATACTGGCAAAACAAAGTATATGCTGTTCTCAAGATCCAGAAAAAGTATCCCATCTGACTTAATTCTTAACTCTTTAGATGGCTCTATAATCGAAAAGGTCCCCTCGTACAAATACCTTGGAATTTGGATTGACAGTGATTTTTCTTTTAACAAACATGTACATGAGCTTGTTAAGAAACTTAGGTGTAAAGTGGGTTTCTATTATAGAAATAGATCTTGTTTCTTTCTAACAAACAGAAAACAAATTGTCCAGTTAACTTTTATGCCTGTACTTGACTATAGTGATACGATATACCAAAGTGCATCGAACTCTACCCTGAAGTCACTTACGCTAGATGGTTACAACACTCATCACTGCATCCTGTACCAAAAAGTCGGCTGGACCTCGTTGAAAGTGCGCAGATCCGTTCATTATTCTATTTTTGTATATAAAGCATTATTACAAAAACTCCCAGCATACTTAACATCTCTGTTGGCTTCAAGACTATCTGGCATTAATACAAGGTCACAGAATTGGTTAGTATTAAACACACCATTTGTTTTTACACAGTTTGGTAGCTCTGCGTTTTCGTACAAAGCGCCACATGTATGGAATGGTATCCAACAGGAGCTTAAATTAGATGCTCTTGTGCCTATGTGTCAATTAAAAAAATGGTTTTAGAATTTTATCAGGAGAAATGTGTTTGTCATATTTAATGTTTGATTTTGTATAATTCATCTGTGTTTTGTATTTGTGATTGTTGTTCCCAGGGCACACTTGAAAATGAGACCTCGGCCTCAATGTTTCTCCCTGGTTAAATAAAAGTTAAATAAAAATATATATATATATCTGTTAATTTCCATATATTCTGGTTAATTCCAATATATTCTCGTTTATTCCCACAGAAATTTTCCAAATTTGAATATTCCCCAAAATATGCAACCCTAGTGATGATTATCAACAAAAGCAAAGCTCTGCATATCAAAAATGTCCATACCTCAAAAACTTTGTTTCAGGAATATAAATGCATACATATAGATCAATTTAACAGTACTTTGCACACAGGCACGTTTATATTTAATTTTTATTAGTTTGCTTCGGGGATTCAAACCATCTGCATATGCCTTACTGGACCAACATGCTGACCATTAAGCCAAGACAGAGAATCGTTTTAGAAAAAATTTGCATTTTCATCCCAAAAGCTACCATATTCCATATGTGCTGCACTAGAGCCTGAGTATGACGCTGGTCACTTCATATGCAATATGATCACCATTTGGATGTAGTCCATATGTCAATGATTTAATAGAATACATTTTTAGTCCACTCCTCCAGTATGTGCCATGAGTTTGAATGGAAGGTAGAAAGGAACCTTGTGTTTAGAGCATCTGATCAGTAATTGAGAGGATGCTATAATCAATCCCTGAACCTCCCATGTTAAAACATGCTGTTCGCTCCAGAACAGAAGAGTAAACCCATAACGTATGCTGTCACTCTGGCTTTTATTCCTCATTCTACATGACAGAAATGTAAAATAAAAAGAAAGCAAAAACAGAAGGAAATGGAGTGACATCATATAATGTGATGATCTTAACTCTTCCTGACACCTTTCTGTCCCTGCCATTACATCATGTTGCCATACAGATTAGGTAACCTTATTAGGTTTCTATGGTAACAGTGGGATGTGCTGTTTTTATTTTTTTGACCTTGAGCCTCATAAGCTTAAGAATGGCATGGTGACAATTAACGCGTGGCAGTGAATTCCGGTACCATCCTGCAATCCTAAGACCTCAACAATGAAAGAATACTGCTCATAGGACCTGAGGCTCAGTAACTGCACTTTCCTTGTTTGGCTGTATGTCTGCTGTTAATGAAGAACAAGGAAGGGAAACCTGAAATGGATGAACAGAAAATATGCATCAACATAATGCATGTAATGTTCACGCCTCGGCGAGGAAAAACATGACACTGACACGCCAAACCCAATGGACCAGCGTGTGTATTACACGCTTAGGCGTGATACTGGGTTGCATCTAACATTATATGCCAGCACAGAATTATACGTAAGGGTGCCCCAAATTGAAACAGCGATCTTGAATAAAAGCTGTAATGCATAATACAGTGTTTCTGATTAATATAATAACAACAATTTACATTGGGCACAGCCTGGTATTGAACCCAGATCTGCTACAGAAACTAGGTTGAAACACCTAAACCATCTAGGCTATTATTGTTGGTTTTAGGTATTATGTATTAGACTGTGTAGAATTCCACCTAATTAGCCCCTGCACTCTTGTCCGTTATTGTTTTTGAATGTTGTTACATGTTTTTTGTCTATACATGCCAAAGTACACCGCTAATTTACTTCGCTCAAGGTATAGCTGTGTCCATTTACATCGCTCTCTATTGACATAGTGCAAGCACCCTTGTGCGCCTTTTGTATTGCTGTTTAGTATTGTGTTTTTTGGTTACCGTTTTACCTACCTGTGGTAAACCATTGTTAAAACCAATCTCTGCTCCTTCCTACCTACCTACTGTACCTACCAACCCACCAAACCTGACGGTTGCATGCTCTTTTCATTGTTAACTGTGAATAATTCTTTTAAAGTCTGTTTTTATTGTTTTTTATTTATTTTAATATTATTGTATTTTTTACTTTTATTCTAATTAAGTACTTTGGCTGTTGTATTTATATTGTTGTATCACAGGGCACAACTGTAAAATGAACTGGATACAAAGGTAAGACAAGAGCAATTATATAACCCAATAAATGGTTGTGTATCTAGGACGAGGATTGAATGGGGCCAGCACACACCATTGCCATCAAAGTAATAACTAATAACTGATTTACTGTCATTATATTAAATTAAGACATATAAAAATTAATCTATAGCTAGTTTATACCATACAAGTTCCAAGTTTAGTTTATTTGTCACATGCACAGAAATGCAGATATAGTTGCATGTGTACTGAAAATCCTATGCTACAGGCCAATGATCCTTGGGAGTTGTCATTTATTAACAATGTGACTTTGTCTTAACCTTGTATTGTTGAATCCACAAGCCCAGCCAAAGACAAAAAACAACTCTTACCTGTATAGAGTGAGATGTAGGGGGAGTCAATGACCTCATACTTGAGACCTGGCAAGAATGGACGCCACTGCAAAAGAGGAAGAAAAAGCAGATTAGACAGACATCTAAAATACGAGTGAGGCATGATGAACTGCTTAAACTTTCAGTTTTACTCCATGTGACTTAAATCTTCCTCCAAAATTGCACACAATAGGACTCTGGTCCAAAGTGGTGCACCATAAGAAATAGGGTGCCATTTTGAACACCACCAAAATTTAAGAAACATGCCCTGTCCACTCATTATTATCAGAATTATTGTTCTGAAAGGGATCCATGTCTGCTTCTATTTTATTTCACCTTTGTTTTACCAGGAAAGTTGACTGAGATCATACCATATTCCCATTTGCAACAACAGCTTAGGGAGATGGGGGGCAATTTAAATCAGCGGTTGAGATTGGACATTTATCCAGGACACTGGGGTTAACACCCATACTTTCACAAATAGTGCCATGGGATACATAGGGCAGATGTCCTCATCACTGCCATGGGACATTGGGAATGATCTTTAGACCAGAGGGAAGAGTGCCCCCTACACCACTCCAACACCTCTTCCAGCAGCGTTTGGTCACCCGTCCAGGGACTGACCAGGCCAACCCTGCTTACTAGCTTTAGAAGCAAACCAGCAATGTGGTACATGGTGCTATACTGGTGTCTAATGGCTGCCTCTGTTACTCATTTTGTCATGACATTGGGAGGGGAAATGGCTTTTGCTTGGATGACAAAAGTATCCTTATACATCAAGCCTGACTATACTTGGAGGTCACTGACAGAAATGAAAAATAGAGCGCGAAAAAAAGTGAAAGCGGAGTTACTAAGAAGATAAAGGACAACAAGGCAGCAGAGACATAGAGAGATGAAAAGAGCTCAGAAGGGTGAGGCAACAAAACAAAGAGAAAAAGAAGTACAGGATCAAGAGAAAGAGTAAGAGAAGAAAATGAAGAGACAAATTGTGGAAGTGTAGAGTAGTTGCTTGATGTGAATCTGGTGCTTGGATAAGTGCTCACAGGAGCAAATAGATGGAGTGCACCCCAAATGGAACCATAATCTATTACCATTGGTCAAAAGTAGTGGACTATACAGTTTATAGAGATCAATTTAAGACATTGGAAGAGGCAGGCTACACTTCTTCTAAACAGATTCTGCAATTACCATGTCACTTCTGGTTACCAGCATTGTAATCAGGGGAGACAGGTAATTTTCTACATCAGGAACTGGGACAACAAACAGACACTCAACCATAAATATGAAAGCGCACACTACATGGAGAATTCTGACACTAATACTTACCCACAGGCAAGCATTTGGGGATTTCTCCAAGTCTCTGAACAAAACCATCATACTTCAAATAAGATTTAAAAAACCATACCCATACACACAAGAGAATGTCTCAACATTTAATTTAACATTTTCGAAAAACAAAAAGCAGTAAAGTTCTAACAAAAACATTTCATTTAGATAAAACTGACAGAAAGATGTTTAAAAATAACTAGCCTCATATAAAACAAAAAATAGCACTTCTGCTCAAGTGTTCAACTGCTTACTTCAGGTTGGTGTATCCTTTCATCTGTACTCTGATGTGCACGAAACATATGCACTCTCTATGTTACTCACTCATTCTCACAGACAGACACAGTCTGTTTGAGGCTTCATATGCTGCCAAAGTGTGTCTCTTTTCAAGGTTGACTCTGCCTGTTCTCTCTGGGATCAATGGAGACTGGCGCCCAGCCATTAGGACAGCCCCGGGGACACACAACTGCAGACATGTAGGCACTCACAAAACCACGTGCAGCGCAAGACGTTGAAAATAGGTACAGTATTTTTGGGTTATTGAAAATATATTTTTGTCTTTCAAGAATTTTGTTCACTGGGAATGCTGACATAAATTACATGCCAAATGGGTAACCTGGTGCATGAATATTGAAACACAAACAAGCAAAAACATTCATGCTGTGCAAATAGACAAATAAATGCACACCACAGACACATTCACCTGGAAATGTATGTTTTAATGCCAGAGGTGTATTAATGCAAAAGTTTCTATAAAAGTAGTTTATTACACAAAGAAGCAAACAAATCCCCTGAAAATATAGTCAATTTGACAATAAACATTGAAGGTTTATTCCGGTGTAACAACACCAAGGTTGGTATTGGTGTGCAAATGGATAAACCGGAAAATAGTGTCTGTAAAATGACTTAAATGTAATAGGGAGAACTTTTGAAGAATGAGTGTTCAGAAGAAAGTGTGTGGTTGTTGGCTAATTCCTCTGCATGCATGCAGGGCTGTGTTTGTACTGCAGTTTCTAGGCTTAAGCAAGATTAGTTTTGGGGGAAATAACTTTAGTGCTTCCTCACCTGCTGCGGAGAGAAAGATTCTAGTCCTGCAATATGTCATAAGATTTTGCCACAGGGTGTAGATACAAAGGATTTTAAGTCAATTTCCTGCAGTTCTGCACATTTTGGGAATTAATAACGCCATGATCATTCATTTTGTTAGTGAAAGTGACTAACATAATCAATTGGGGCAACCTAGATATTATTCACCCTTGGCTTTGTGTGCAATCTATGACACTGAGACTACTTCAGTACCTACCAGTGACTGACATAATGAGGAACATGGTTGATGAACTGGCACAGTTCTGAATTGCACATTGGGGAATTTACTGTCCTTATAACAGCAACAATCTGACTGACAAAAAAAGTTCTGTGGTAGTGGCTGACAGTTGAAATCAAATTATTCAACCTGCATTGCAAATTGGGTTTATTTTCAAAATGTGCAGATTTTCAGCTGTTTGCATTGAACAAATCAAACAAAATAAATTGAAATACCCCAACACAACGAATGCATCAAATGGTTTCCACAAATCCAAATGAAAATGCAACTCAGAATGACTTCTCCAGTCTCAAAATTATTCAAGTGATTCAAAACAATTATTCAAATATAATCCCTAATAATAGCACAAATATGCAAAACAGGTTTTGTCTCAAGCACACCTGATGTAACTAATTGAGGTTGTCATCAGGCTGAATCAAAATAATGGTCTTAAAGGATGGGGTAAGAGATCATCACCCTTCACAAGGAAGGAACAGGATACAAAAAGATAGCGAAGGCACTGAAAGATCCCAGAGACACTGCTGAAAGCATAGTTTGCAAGTCCAAAGTTAAGGGAACAGCAGTTACACTACAGGGGTTGACATTAACTTTATTGGCCACTTGTCCTTCGGACAAGAAAGTCTGTTTTTTACTTATAGCAGATAAACCGTGTTTGAAGACAAAGTAAAATCAAGGACACTAGTCACATAAACACCAATTTCATAGCAAAAATACATCACAAGTCACCAATTACAGATTAATTTGTTTAGCTCAATCTATGAACAAATTTAGAAAAATAATCACTTGTCCATTCAGACAAATAAGTCTACAGTACATTCTACTTGTCAATCTTTATTACTTGTCCCAGACAAGCAGACAAGTGTTAATGTTGAGCCCTGCATTTACCTGGACGGGACAAATCTATCAATGGCTGGAACCTGAATATATGAAGGTGTTGTCTCAAGCACACCTGTTGCAATTAATCAAGGGATTTATTAGTTGCACCAGGTGTGCTTGAGCTGGAACACAGGAAAGAAATGAACTGGGTCCTGCAAACATGGCTAAGTCAAAAGAATGGTCAAAAAGGTTCAGAGATCATCGCCCTTCAGAAACAAGGAACAGGATACAAAAAGATAGCGACGGCACTGAATTTGTTGGTGGGCCAGTAGGGGGCACTCTTCCCTCTGGTCTAAAGCTCTTTCCCAATGTCCCAGGGCAGTGATGGGGACACCTGCTCTGAGTAGGGTGCCATCTTTCGTATGGGATGTTAAACAAGTGTCCTGACTCTCTGTGGTCATTAAAAATCCCATGGCACTCATCGTAAGAGTAGGGGTGTTTACCCCGGTGTCATGGCCAAATTCCCAACCAGGCCTCACTTGAATCATGGCCACCTAATAATCCCCCTCCTTCCTAATTGGCATATATAACTACTCACCTCTCTACCTGATAGCTGATGTATGGTGAGCGTTCTGGCGCAAAATGGCTGCTGTGCATCACCCAAGTAGGTTTATACACATTGGTGGTGGATGAGGTGGGCTTTCCCCCTCACTGTGTAAAGCGCTTTGGGTTCCTTGGAAGAAAAGTGCTATATAAGTTCAATGCATTATTATTATTAATCTACACTACCTGGACGGGGCAGAAAATAGAAGCTATCAACGGCTGCAACCAGACTTCTGAGATGGCAGGTTGTGAAAAAAACCAGAGCGACTGCAAAACACCTGCAGGAAGATTTGGTGGCAACAGGCACTGAGGTTACAGTGAACACAGTAAGGCACATACTAAACACAGAAGGATTCCATGCCAGAACTCCAAGACGTACACCACCACTGACCCAAAAGCACAAGAAAAGTCAGCTCCAATATGATCAAAATCATATAGGATGCCACAGAAGAACTTTTCAATATGATGGATCAGCGATCTGTCTAGAAATAGAAGAATGAAGCATATGCAGAAAAGAACACCCTGCCTCCACTCAAGCATGGTGGTGCCTCGGGAATGCTCTGGGGCTGCCTGGCAACCTCTGGCACAGGAATCCTGCAGTGTGGAAGAAGAGATGGATTATTTGAAGTATCAGTATCCTAGCAGAAAACATCATGCCATCTCTGAGGAAGCTGAAGCATGGGCGTCATTAACCCTTAAAATGGGACAATGATCCCAACCACACCTCAAATTCCACCAAGTCTTGTTTGTAGAAGAAGTCCTGGAAGATTTTACAGTGTCCATCACAGTCACTTGACTTGAACCCCATAGAAAATCTCTGGTGGGGATTGAAGAAGGCAGTTATAGCATGGAAACCCAAGAATATTTACTGGAGGTCGTTGCTCATGAGGAATGGGCTAAGATTCCTCATAAAAGCTGCCAGAGGCTAAACAGCAAAAGAGTGCTCTACTAAGTACTAAAGATGCTTGCCATGAAGGGGTTGAATAATTTTGATTATTATCAGTTGCTTTTGCAGTTGAATTTGGGGAAACCATTTGAAGCATTCGTTGTGTTGAGCTATTTCAATTGTTTTTGTTTGATTTGTTAATTGTATATTGACAATAAACCTGACTTAAAATGGGGAATGAATAATTTTGATTACAACTGTATGTATAGAAATGCACGTGTGTGTATTCTGTCACTGTCTGCATTGAGCAGGCCTTCTGATTGAACGACAAGTTCAACAAAGAGGAAATCAATATGGTTGACAAAAACAGTAAAAAGGACAAATCGAATGACAAGATGGCGTGCACTGCCAATAGTCTTTCATTATGTTTCATCCGCCGCGTTCTGACCAGTGACAAAATGGGGATGGCATATTGTTTTCTCTCATAATGTGTCTGTGTTTGTTGGTGTGTGTGTGTGATATTTGGTTTGAGGCGGAACAGACATGTTTCATGCACACACACGCACGCACACACAAACACTGGCCCTCATACCACCAACCTAATCGTCCCCAGCTCTCATTCAGCTCAGTCATACCCTCCCCTCCTTCTCCCCAAGCCATTGCTGCAAATTAGAAAATAATATTCTCAGTCAACGCCTGGTAAAATAAAAGTAAACTAACTAACTCTCTAACTTAACTAACAACTAAAACTGACTAACTTACACACACACACACACACACACACACCTAAAGACATGCACACACACTAAACATATTCGAAAACATACACACAGACACCCAGTGTTTCCTTCAGACAGAGGTTATATTTTTAATCTATGATATGTTTCTTGTATGTTAATGCTACAGAGGCAACTTGTCTTATAAATATAGAGGCCTGTACAGTATAACACAAAATACTGTAGATAAAATATATTTAAATTTGTTCCATTCTGCTTCAAAGCCAGGGGACACTATTGAGTTTAACTGATTTTATGTTTTACTTTGGTACACACAGACCCAGATTAACGCAATGGGGCTTCAGTCCCTGGGCCCAAGACCACCGGGGCCCAAGAAAAAGACAAAAAAATAGTTTTACTGATTTGGCCAAGTGCAACTCTGCTCTCTGTACATTGCTTCATGTATGAATGGATCATTCTTCTGCCTTTTAGGTTAAGACCATACTGCGACCCACGTTACCTGCAGTAGTGTAGTTCAGCGGATGCGTGCCCACTGATTTGTCGATTTGCCATTCTCTGCTTGCTTCCTCTCTATCACTCACGTAAGTACCATTCTCTCTGTATTAAATACATTTAAACAACAACAAGTAACAAAATGTGCTGTTTGCCTGAAAGACCTTAGTGAGGAGCCTTTAAAAACTAACATATTAAAACAACACATCCTGAACAGACATTCATCATTGCCGGTAAACCAGTGAGTTACCAAAAAAAGGGCAAAATGCTTTTCTAAACCGTAAGTGCTTCCACAGTGGAGGAGTTATGAGCAAAGTTGTCATTTTAACTACAGTACAGTAAGTAGCTCTGGATATGTACCTGAGTCACATTTAAAGTGCTGCTCAAAACCAGCATAAAAGGTTTTAACAATAGGCTATTTTTGACTCAGTATTCCACAATATAAATTGATGCAGTCATTTTGGGGAATGCAAAGTAATGTAGAGTCAAGCTTTTGTGAAAATTGTATGGAACCTTGAAATGACCATATACAGTGAACCCTCGCTATATCGCGGTTCACCTTTCACGGTCTCGCTGCTTCACGGATTTGCAGGATGCATCGGCTCAGTCAGAAGAGCAGTGAAATACATGTGAGTCACTATTTGTCCTACTTTACTTTGTATTTTTTTCCATAATCATTTCTCTCCTGTTCTAATCCAATGACTCGGGTTGTGGTGGGGCGGTGCTGATCTCCGCAATTTGAAGCCTTCAGTTCGTATTGATGATTAAAATTATTATTTTACAGTACAGTAGTTATTTGTAAAAAAAAAACGTTTATACAGTATTTTTATTTGTTAAACAAATGCTTGGGCCTGTAAAAATATGAGGGTTCACTGTATAGCTAATCACTTTTCAGAAAATGTTACAAAAGACAGCATGGTATTTCTGTCTGTGTATTTTATTTTTTACATTTTCAAATACTAGAATACATGCTAATGTGTTGGTTAAAAAACTAAGAGTTAAAGTGTGTTTCTTTTTTAGGAACAAGTCTTGTTTGACAATAAACAATAAAAATGAAATTGTTGAATCAACATTTTTGCTTGTCATTGATTATGGAGACACCATCTATATGCAGTCCTCTGCCTCTGTGTTAAAACCTCTTCAAAGCCAAAGTTGTTTATTTATCATATGCATCGAATAACATACATCATCCTATGCAGAGAAATTCTTTTGACATTGCTCGGCGATTCTATGCAGTGGGCTTAAAAACAAGAATTACAACAATATAAGAATTTTAAAATAATAATGACAATAGTAATAATAATAATAATAATAAAACGCTATGTACTGAGCAGTGGTCTGGAAAATGTACAACAGTAGAAGTAGTAAATATTATAGAATTGGCATGGAAAATTGCTTTTAAAGT
>JACXGM010001159.1:38849-51669 GCA_016801145.1 Umbra pygmaea
TTTGCAGTTCCTAGAACATAACGTTCCTATAACCATTTTTTTCTCGTGTTCCGATAGAAGAAATTGCGGGATTATTTAGTTCCTCGCACTGCCGTTCCTATAACCTTTTTAGCTCCTACTCCAGAGCAGGGTCTTTCCATTTTCCCTTTTCCCAGGTCCACGTTGATTGGTCCAACTTATAAATTACGCCGGTCGCTTCATTTGTCTGTTGCGTATAATACTACATATTATAGTTTTTAAACGCCGCGGTTCGAACTCCGTTATTAGGACATTATCAACACAACATTATTTTTTAAAAATCGTATTGGATTTCGTTTTTAGCATCGTAATCTGAACAAACAAACAGCAAGCCGCGGAAGGAACCCAGCACTACTATGCCTGAAAACAACCAGATCATCCGCATTAGATGATTTACACACTTATCTCCAATCATACACCCAGTGTTACAACATTTCACAGTTTCATGTTTGTATGTGGCGCTACACTCGTGGATGTATTAAGAGTCTAGTGACAACGCTATAAAAGCCTATTGCGGTGCTTGCGTCACTCCCTTATCCCTCCTACCAGTTCCTATGGCCACTTGACCAGTGCGAATGCAAATAGCAAAACTGTTTTTGGGGAGAGTAGTTAGTAGAACTGTTTAGAAGTGGACTGTTCCTATAACTACGTTCCTGTAACTACTTGGTCGGAAAGCGGCTATTGATGCATTTACTGCTCTGACACAAAATATATTTTTATTTAAATAACACTACGACATCAAAAATCCTCTCGAGCTAGCTAGCTGCCTATTCAAAGACTTGGGCTTCTAGCAACTACCAGAGGTTTTACCCTTTGGAAAAACAAGGCTATGATTGGCCTGTTTAAGTTCTGCGTTGCATTTGTGTTTTTGTAGTTCTTTGTGCACTTACTGTCAATGAAACAAAATAGCAGAAATACTACAACTAGGGGAGTATTCGTTTTGGTTTATAAATCACTACTCACAAGCTTGCACCTGCTTGCATTTTGCCTTTCGCATTCACACACACCTATTTTTATTCGCATATGCAAGTAGATCTGTCACGCTGTAGAGTCCTGGTATTGCAACTACAGTGAAGTGCTGGTAATGCAGTTTACTGTGATCACTTGGATTTGTAATAGCAGAAATAAACTACAATTACACTGCTGCAGTTATACTGCAAAATGAGTAAATAAAACTAGAGTATTTACATCATAATATACTTCATGATTTAATCTTACTGGCATTTTAAGATTTATTGGACCGTGATATGGAGAAGTGTGTTTGGCTTAAAACAAGGTGCATACAGCAATCTAACTTTGAAACATTTAGGTTAACTTTAAAATCAAGGCACAGCTAATAACATATTAGGAGGTAGCTTGACCAGAACTAGCTAGCATGGTAAAATGTAACATGCTTTTGGCATGCTACAGCTAACAATATGTATCTGCTGAATGCTTAAACATTGAACAAACTACCATGCAGCTCAAATAAATAGTACACTGCTAAAGAAATTGTAAAACGCTATGGCTAACGGAACAGGGACAGAATATATTTTGTATGCTTGACAGAACTGAACTATGCTTTAGTTAACACATACTGTAGGGAAAATGCTACAGTTAACATGACCAGAAGCTACTTCGACTAATAGAATGGCAATCTGTTCAAGCTAACATGACTGGAACACACACTTTCAACTGAATTTCATGCAAAATGACAGGCAAATGCTCTTGGCCTATAACTAAGAACAACTAGAAAAAGGCAACGCATAACAGGCTAGGAAGTATGATCTAGTTAAGGTGACAGGAATACAGTAGTACGCCTTAAGTTGAAGGGTGAAACAGTGGAGCAAATGTGACGAGATACGATATGTGTGTGAGGCCCCACTATCACGGCCACTATGCTCTTTCAGATGTGTCCAATCAAATGTTCACAGATGGGGGAGCTGCCTTGGGGAGGGATGGAGAGTGAGATCAGGGTAAAAATGCATGAAAAATAGAAGCATTCCATGCATAAGAGAAAGGTACTGGGGCTTGTGGCCCCCAAAGCACATGTACTGCTGCAGCATGGGTTAGAATCCAACCTACCACTCTTTCAGCAAAACCTATTTCCTCTGACTTTCTCCACTGTTTCTTTCAAGTAAAGTAAAAAAATATGACACTATAAATATAACACTAATTTACTAGGCTGGTCGGACTATTTGGCAAGTGGGAGTTGTAAAAAACATCAGTATTTAAAACCAACCATTTATATCCTGCACCTCTTCATAAACCTGCCAAGACTAATTACCACACACACACCTTTCTTGTCTTCCGTGTATGACCCACATGGAGGTGGGTGAAATGGAGGGAGTGAGAGAATCTTTCCATGGAGCAGTGGAATAGTCTAGTATGGTGCCACAATTAGAAGGGACTCTTGTTGGTTTAAACTTGATTGGAACAGAGCCTAAAAATTTGTTTGTTTCAAGTCTGGGTGGCTGGAAGTATTTTGAGCCCCTTGCAAGCACACTTATTGTAAGCACTCAGTAAAGATTCAATTCCATTATGTATGAACTGAAGTTAATGCATTTCCATTCAAAGAGCTATGTATCATTCCCTTTTTGATTTAAACATCTTACTTAATGGAATTAAACTTAAAGGTACCTGTGTGGCACATCGCCAAGCTTCAGAGAACCAGTGTTTGTTTTGTGTGTTTGTGGGGTGGGGTGTGGGGGATGAAGGGTTGGTGGCAACTGTAAATATTATCCAGACCATTGGCCCATTGACCATTCCATTACTCTTCCAGCTAACTCCAAAACAATTAGGAACATTTTTTATTTTTTCAGGCTCTGTTTTTAAGCACTTGGAATTTGAAATGATGCATGGATATGGAGTGGAACAACCGACTGTCAGCATACATTTGTTATGGTATTTTCATCCATTTCAGACAGCAATTTTGGACCACTTTTTAAAATCGTTTTATCTTAATATTACATGTTCCCTTGAATGTTGGCTGCGTGATAATCTTTCGTTTCAGATATATTATATAAATATGATTTTGCTCAAAGATTGGGCAGCTCTGTTGATTTCTATTTAATAAATTAATTTGTGCACTATATTTCTGCCAATTAGGAGACCTTATTTGCCCACCTCCATCCCCCCGCTAAGGAGCCTATATTGCGATTGCCTCTATTTATCCTTTGATACAAATGCTATCAAACAAATCAACCTATTTACTCCTCCCCAGAGGGATATGTTTAGGCAGGGTAGTGATTTCACTCTGAAGACAAGTGGGAATCCATTGATATCTTCTTAATATATAAATGTCTGGGATTTATTATAACCATTGGGTACTGTGGTGGGGATTAGAGTCACAGTAAATCTGCTGTTTTCCCAAAGTATTAAATGCATTCCACTATTAAATCAAGCACAGGGGATATGTTAGTCTGACCAGGAAGAAATAAACACTTTTTCTATGCTTTTGCTGACTAGAAAATTGGATTTGTTACAAACCATGATCTCCTAACCCTACACATAATCTAACCTTACCTTTATACCTAAACTTAACCTGGCCTTAGGGCCCACACATAATGCCTAAACTTGTTAGAATTCTAGCGATAAATGTTATGTGCGTGCATCTTTTCTATGCGGTCCAAACCTGTGGATACAAAAGGAAATGTAAAAAATGCAGTGCATTCTGGCTACTATTATTATTCTAATGAGCACTACCAGCAATGAAAAAATCTGTAGTATTTTCTAAATTTAGCCAACTATTATGTTCCCTCATCACAACTCCAACAGCTTAGGGATACTGTCCTCTGATACACCTCTAGCCAATCTGTTCTCTATGTAATCATACTACTTGCTCGACCCATATGTATTCACCAGCTAAAATCCAGGATTGAGCTCTCCGCATCCTACACAATAAGAAGTCATTAGAACACAATGAGACAAGGCACGCTTTCTGACATGCTCCCCCCTCTCCCACACACCCCAATATTTTGACATTATTTTTCAAGACATTATTACATATCCCTGGCTGTAGAGGTAGTGTGCTAGATGGTTCTGGCTGAGTCTCCACATAGGTAGAACGGCTTTTGTTGATGTCCCACCGATGTATTTTAATAGGCCAACTGAAGAGTTGTATATATGAGAAAGAAAGAGCATGAGTTAGTATAGTTATTGTGGTGAGTTAGTACAATATAGTTATTGTGGTGTACTGCCAAAGATCCACACAGCCAGCTTAGTGTTTTTAATTTTGGTGACATGCAAATTTGAACCCCTACAAGTCATTGGCACCACTGGCTTTGTCCGCCAGAAGTAGAGGAAGGGACTTATTATAGCCACACATTTTGAAAGCGCTGCTCCAATTTATGTTCAATGAGAGGAAAGCGCTGAGATTAAAGTTCTGAATGTGACCTGCTGAGCTATGCTGCATTACAATGCTCAGCATGGGCCGGTGCAAAAATAAGAATAATGTAAATGAATGATCTAAAAAAAATCATTGAGGTTTTTGATGCTTTGTTTGCTATAGAACAAAATAAATTAACAAACCAGGGCTGCTGGCTAGCGCTGCATTTACTATCTCTGGTGTTCTTACTCCAAGGTTATTTTTAACCTTACTTTGACTGCTGGGGTTTTACTGAAGCTCTGGAAAACTGCCTACTGTATGTTTTGCCCTTACACAAAGGAGGGGATACTGGTGATCCTGATCATTATAGACCTCTCTCTAAACTGTCTTGGAAACATTTTAGAGTAACTAGTAAAATGTTCAGCTGCACTCTTCAGAAAACTGCATAATAAATACATATCAGTCTGGTTTCAGACCTGGGCATAGTACCATCACAGCCACTAAATTGGTTGTGAATGATATAAAGCTGTTGATAGTACGTTAAACTGTTCCTTTATATGTTGACCTGTCAAAGGTATTTGAAAAAAAACAAGGTTCATTGTGATTGGTCATAGACACACTTGTCCATCGTTTCAGAAGTTTCTTGGTGACAGATCACAGTGGGTTACACAGCTGATGGGGTAAATTCTGATTTTGTTACTATTCATAAAGGAGTCAAACAAGATAACATTTTGGATGCTTTATGGTTTACCATGTACATACTAGTACATGTTATCTGTGTAACCCACTTTTATGTCAGTTCTTTATTATGATGATGTACTATATATGCATGGGTCAGCTTCAGTATTGAAACATTTGGATGCAGAGTATCATGCAGCATTGCACTTTATTACACTTTATTATTATTTATTAGTTCAAACTATTGCACACATCATTCCCTGTTATACAGTTCAGTTGGCTGGGACTCCTTGACTTTTAGAAGGTCCAGACATTGTTTGTTTAAAAGGTTGTGTAACAGAAACTTCATAAATATAAAAATAAATGTACATCAAACTCGTTCACATGACCTGTTAGTATTGGAGATACCGAGGGTTCCTTTTGAGTTACGTAAAATTGCCTTTGTGTACCGTGTCTCACACTCATGGAATGAATTAGCCTACAGAGTAAAGTTAATCTCGAGGTTATCTTCAATGTTTACCTTAATGTGTATTTTTACTATGCAAGTGTTTTTACTATTTATTTAATTTTATCATTATCTTATAGTGTTTATTCTGTTTTCCTTTTTGGCTGCTGTTTTCATATTTTTGTATCACAGGGCACAACTGTATAAAAAAAGTGGATTTGCACAATTGAAGACTTTCTGTACCAGGGTCTAATCCAAATGAATGTCTGCATTGTGACTGACATGGATGGGCAATGAAGCACTGAAATCTGCTCTTCACAATGAATCACTGAGTTAAACCTTTGTTTTTTTCAGCACTTTAAATATGCATTTTTAATACATAAGACAGTCACGGTTTCCCCTGTGTATCTGTGTTTTGTGTTTAGCTATGTTTCTAGTTTCCCTGTGTTTCAATGTTTTGGTTGTAGTTCTCCATTTACTGTCATGGTGTCCCCTGTGTCTGTATCTTGTGTCTAGTTTATTCATTCAGTTTGGGTTTTGTTTAGTATATACCATTTCTGATTTCAGTTTCTCATGGTCATGATTATTTCACTTCCTTATATGGTCCTTCCTGTGCTTGTAAACTTTAGTTCCATTATTCTCACCTGGTTTGTGTTAGTTCAGTATTTAGTCTCCTAAGGGTGATGATGTGCAGTGACATTACTCCTCCAAACATGGTGTGTATTCAGACCACACTATACTCTCCCAGTATTTTACAGTATTATTATTTTCACAATAATATTGAAGCAAGTCCATCTCCATACTTTTACCACCAAGTCTTGCTTTTTTTTGCTCTTTTGCAGTCACTCAAGGGTTTGCAGCCATTGATAGCTTCCTTTTTCTGCCCCATCTTAGGTAGTGTAACCACTGTTCCCTTCAGTTTGAACTTGCAAACTATGCTTCCAACGGTGTCTCTGGAAACATTCAGTGCCTTCACTATCTTTTAGTATCCTTTTTCTTGTTTCTGACGGGCAGTGATTTCCTCTCTTAACTTTTTGGATCATTTTTCTAACTTAGCCATGTTTCTCGCATGCAGTCAAACGTGATACTCAACAAACCCCTGGCCAGTTCAAAGAAGCCCTTGATTAGTTGCATTGGGTACTTGGGACAACACCTTTTGCATATTTATGCTGTTGTGAAGGATTCTATTCAGGGGGTTGAATAATTTTTAGACTGGCGAAGTCATTATGAGTTGCATTTTCCGTTGGATTTGGGGAAACACTGGATGCATTCATTTCAATTTCTTTTTTTATTTGTTAATTTCAAACAGTTTAATGTCTACATTTTTACAATAAACATTTTTGTATCTCTGTCTGTTGGTAATCTGTCTGTTGGTAATTTACAATATTTGGCTGCATCCCAAATCACACCTTTCATCCTATATATTCCCTTTATGGAACACTATTTTTAACCAAAGTCCTACAGGCCAAGGTACAAAACGAAGTGTATTAAATAGGGAATTGGATACTATTTTCCATTTCTGAGAGAGAAGAATAGAGACAGATTTAAACTAACTATTGTATATTATTAAAGGCTTGGTCTGTCCAATGTCTGTCTGACACTTACGGTAATAATTATATACGTGACATGTACAGGAGTTCCAGGTGAAATTGCATGTACAGTGAAAATATTTTGCCATGGCTCAGCAATGCAGTTATACTAGCAAGAATAACTAAACTCTTGTAAGAATAACTTATAAGAATAATAAAAAAAAATCTGTTACCTCTTCCATCCTTCCTCTCTTTGGATGATATTGTTTAGCTAGTCTTTGTCTCTAAATAAAGCAAAGCCAGCTTCGTGTTACAAAGCTAGTTTTTAGGATAATACTTGTAAGTGCATTTGAGTGGAGTCAAACATACACAAGCACACGCACACCCACAACACACATACACAACAAACAAACATAAATCATTGATAGCTGCACAGTGGAGATAGTCCATTGTTTAAGTCTATCAACACCTCTCAGGACTGAACTAACACTGTATCCCTAAATATATTTATACAACCTTGCATTCAGGGTCAGTCTTTTTTCCTTTTCTCCCAATTGGTCCTTTCCAATTTTTCCCACCAATCCTGCCACGTCGACAGCTCTGCAACCACTCCCCCCTCGACATATGCGGAGTAATGACGTTTTTTAAATGAAGGCAAGATATTTTTCTATATAGTGTACACTGCTGATTTCTGGATGTCTGTTTTTGTTATGCTAACCTTTACCGTAACCCTGCTGGTTTGTGTGGCATGGTGGGCGAAGTCACAAAAAGTTTTGTTACAGTGGTCATGGCTCGATCGAACTTGCCCTCAGCCTCGGCACGAGGCAGCGCAAATTGGCATACTGCTCTCCAGGGTAAGGGATCATTCGAAAAACTTAAAAGTCCTTGCCATGTCTCCTTGTGTACAAATCAGGCACCTGTTAGTGAAATCACAGAAGTATACCCTGAGTTCCAAATTATTAGGCAAATTATATTTTAAAAATAATTTCCTAAATAGTCGATGCAAATGAAAATCGGTATAATTTCAAGTCACCAACAGTTAGGCTTTAACTCAAATTTCATTGAAAATAACCACCCAAGAAAAACAGTTTTTTTTTCAAAGTTAAAAACTCTCAATGCACTGTTCCAAATTGTTATACACAACAGAGTTTGAAAACATTTTATAGGTTGTAAAGAACTGAAAATGGTTATTTGATGAATTTGCAGCATTAGGAGTTCATATTTAGCTATTTCAAACAAACAGCTTAACAGGGCCAGTTACATATTAATATAGGACCCCTTCTTTGAGATCACCTTTGCAGGATGTCAGTTGCCTCCCAGAGCTGCTGGTTTGGTGCGAACTGCCTCTCACCCTCATAGATCTTTTGCTTGAGGATGCTCCAAAGGTTCTCAATAGGGTTGAGGTCAGGGGAGAATGGGGGCCACACCATGAGTTTCTCTGCTTTTATGCCCATAGCAGCCAATGACACAGAGGTATTCTTTGCAGCATGAGATGTCATACATCAAGATGATTTTGCTACAGAAGGCACAGTTCTTAGTTTTGTAACATGGAAGAAAGTGGTCAGTCAGAAACCCTATATACTTTGCCAAGGTCATTTTCACACCTTCAGGGACCCTAAAGGGGCCTACCAGCTCTCTCCCCATGATTTAGACACAAAACATGACTCTGCCACATCCTTGCTGACAGTGCAGCCTTTACTGGGACATGCTGGCCATCCATCAACCATACACTACTCCATCCAGCTTGACCATTCAGGGTTGCATAGCACTCATCAGTAAACAACACTGTTTGAAAATGTGTCTTCATGTATTTATGGGCCAACTGCAACTGTTCTGCTTTTTAGCATTGGTTATGGGTGGCCGAATAGTAGGTTTATGCACACCTGCAAGCCTCTGAAGGATCCTAAACCTTAAAGGGATACTTCACCCTACAGCTATCTGGAGGTGCTAGTAGCTTCTCCCAGACATTTGTAGAACAAGAGATATGTTTCACCCATGCCTGGCCAGTGTTAAAGCAAGATTTGAAATTTCGCGGGGAATTTTCACACGCTGACATCATCGTGGAAATCCAATGGACTTTCTGTGGGAATATATCCATCATGTCCACCAGGAAAAAAAAGCACTTGCTACAATGAATGGGATCGTGGAAAAGCTTTACTTGTAAGGCTTGAGCCAAAAATGAATGATGACCGCATATGCGTCACTGAATCACTGAAGTTTTCCAGCACACATGGAAAGAGACGTAACAAGAGGACAATTAACAGATGAGTGAGTTTCTTAAACCTATTTTCTGTACCTTCATAATGGAGCACACATCGTGTCTGTGTGGTAATGTTATTGTACTGTATGTGTACTGTGCCAGCTGTATTTAGTAGCTAGCTGAGTGTGTAAATTACTATACCTTACTATATATAGGCTACTCTTTCTAGATAAAGAGAAATGGATGGGATCGCATCGCTTTTCAGCCGCTTTCGGGCTGTAGTGCCGGTTAATTTAGCACGTAGATCCCTTTCATAATCTTCCGACCTAAAATGCCGACTGCAGACCCTAACTTTTTATAGCCTATTGTAATCTTTCACACTTTACTCCTTCTTTTTGGGCTTGCTTGTAACTTCTGCAACCAGGTACAGAACACCAAACGGGCATGATGAATAGAAATTAGACTACAATTTCAAAAACAAATATGTATAACTTTCTAGCGTCAATCTCTACAGAGGTGTGCTGTTGAATTGCCCATGTTCTGTGATGGTGTACATCCATGGTTTAAACGGGGACGGGCACTAAATTCGCTTGGAATTCTGGGAGATGTGGTAACTCAAGTTTAGACAGATACAGAAGCACCCCAGTGGATGTAAAAGGAACTGAAATATACTATCGACTTTTCTCTGATATATTGAAAAAAAACAGACGTGTATATGACAAATCATATATGGTAACGTTTCCAAATGCTATACTATGAAACTGATTTACTGTGGAACACTCCTTTAAGGTTTGCGGGACTCCAGAGGCACCAGCAGCTTCAAATACCTGTTTGCTGCTTTGTAATGGCATTTTGGCAGCTGCTCTCTTACTCCGATGGATTTGTCTGGCAGTAACTTTCCTCATTATGCCTTTATCTGCACGAAAACAACTGTGCTCTGTATGAGCCACAAATCTCTTCACAGTACGATGATCACAATTAAGTGAAATATCAATTGTTTTCATAGCTTGTCCAAGGAATTGCACGCTGCAGAGAGATTATTTTTCTTTCCCATATTGCTTGAAACCTGTGGCCTGCTTAATATTGTGGAAGTACAATATTAAGTAGTTTTCCTTTAATTGGGCTCACCTGGCAAACTAATTATCACACGTGTCTGAGATTGATTTCAGTGATCCAAAGAGCCCGGAGATACAATACCATCCATGAGTTCAAGTTAAGTTTAAGTTCAGCAGACGCAGATGTAATTGCAGGTACAGAGAAAATCAAGTGGATAGGAAAAGCATGGTGTCCCGTGGTGGAGGGGTCAGTGTAATTGTCCATGATGACCTGTTAGTATTTCAGTCCATTTAGCAGCCTGATGGACTAGGGAAGGAAGCTGTTATGCAGTCCGGTTTTTCATGTCTGGTGGATCTGTCGTGGCGGTAGGCGATTGATGTAGGTCCAGTGTGCTGAGAAGACAATGTGATCTTTGACTAGCCTCTTGAAGCACTTCATGATGGCCCGGGGTGAGTGCTATGGGACATTTATTGCAATCAGCTCTGTCACCTTCCCTTTCTTGGGGATGGGAATGATGGTGGATTTCCTGATGCAGAGTGGGATGATGGCTTGGTGGAGGGAGGTGTTAAAGATGTCAGTGAATATCTTTGCTAATTGGTCAGCACAAACTCTAAGAACCCTGCAGGAGATGCTGTCTGGCCCAGCTGCCTCGCAGGGGTTAACACATTTGAAGGACTTATGAATGTCCTCTGTGGTGAACGATAGGTGGTTCAGAGTCCTTAATCTTGAAACGTGAGAAAAAGGAGTTTAGATCATCTGGCAGTGAGGCACTGGCATCCACTGTGTGTCTTGAAATGTTTTAGTAGTCTGTGTTAATAGTGTTGAACCCCTGTAACATGTTTCTGGAATCTGACTCACTGAAGTAGCCCTCCACCTTCTCTTCATATGTCCACTTTGCTACTTTAATTCCCAGGCACAGTTTGTATTTGTGATGCTTCATGATTCTCATTTCACAATTTACTGGCTAGAGTGAACCTGGCTTGAAGAACATCAAAGCTAGCGAACATAAGGAATCTGACTTTTTTCTGAAAGATCCCTAATTCTCATCCCCTGACCGCTAAGGTAACAACTCTGTCATTTTGTCTGTGAGCAAAGCAGTTAACCCTGGGCTAAGCCCCTCCAAGTCAGTGCATTACAAGCCCCTGATCAGATGACATGGACAGGGTATTTTTTCTTTCCTCACTACCGGTGTCCCCTAGGGCTTTTGACATACAACCTTGACAACTTTAAATCCCCTCAATTATGGTGTGCCACATCCTTTCCAAGTTCTCCCATGAAACCTGTTCTACCACCCTCAAATCACTTCCAGCTGGAATCCACTAGAAGACCGAGGTACTCCTTTATGGAACAGCAAGGGAAGTACCCGACCTACTCTTAAACTATGCTCAAAACATGTATCCTGACAACGTGATTCATTCTAGACTCTATGCTGTAGGATGCCTACAGTAAAACATGGAGGCAAACCTATCCTATGTCCTAGTGCTCCAGTGGTTGAACCAACTTCTCCTTGAATGTAGGACAGCAGAGTCCAGGCAAATAATCATAAAACCTTTGAAAAACAACATTTTCTTGACTATTTTTACAGTTAAGATGTATGATTTTCATCTCATAATGAACTCAATGTAAGTTGCTAAATGAGTAATTCATAAATGTGCATGCACACAGTCTCTCTCTCTAGCTATCAATCTCTTATAAACATTACAGTGAAACACCCACAGAATATCATCATTAGCTCTTTCAAAGTTGCATCACAGTTCAGTTGGGTTTTGTATTGCCATGACTACCAGGGTAGATGGTGCATGAATGATGAGGCTACCCCATGGCCACACACGTCAGTCACCTGTCTGCCTGATGACAATGCAGCCCACGAGGCTCTATGCGTCTGGACGTAGGCAGTGGAGAAGCACAGAGACAGGCAGTGACAATGTACAAGAATAGCAATAAAAAAAATTAAGGGAATTGAAAAAGGTTGCCCACAAGAAAAATAAACATAGTAACTATCTATAAATATACCTAAAGTCATCTAAATCATAATTGTAAATACACTGAATGTATTTAGTATTGCTTTAGCATTTACAAAGATTAAATAAATACACAATTCATAAAATTGGGACAGTACAAAAAATGTGCCATAAAGTAACTCAAAAAGTACGAAATATTCCCATTTCAGATACATAAAAAATGCATAATTTACATAAAATAAATTGACCAGAGATGCAGAACAAAGCTTAAGATTCAAGACAGAGGATGAGAGAGGCATAATGGGAGAATAAGAGAGAAGAGGAATAAAATGAATATACAGTCAATATGTATAGAGAATGTAGAGTGAGCAATAAAGCGATAAATAGAGATAGGTCATGAATGCTATGAAAACAAAGGAATGATGACCTTCGTTATGAGTCTTATCTTCAAAGACAACACACCAGATCTTGTATTATCACAAGCCCATTTATTTTCCCTCACTCTCGCGCTCTCTCTGCCTCTCTCAAGCACACCGTGCAGTCATACAAAAACACATACTGTAACTTTTCCAATGCCATTGCACAGTGATAGATGCAACAACTACAGTAAATTAGCTTTCTCCATTA